>JAQGBX010006443.1:0-12476 GCA_034698745.1 Megaphyllum sjaelandicum
TACCGGGGGGGGGGTCAAGGAGGTATCCTAGAGGAATTAGACTAAGCCAAAGCAACGTTTGGCCGGGACAGCTAGTTCCTTATAAAATTCAAACTATAGAAAGATAATATTAATTATTCTTTGTAGATTCCAGCTAGACAAACTTAGTTGCAAACTTTACTGCTGCGTGCATTATATTTATCTCGTTTAAATTAATGTCCACGTGTTTAAGGGATTTCATTAAAAATCATATTCAACCACAACTTCTTCACCATAAATGGTGACGAAAGCAATTCACTTAAAATTGCAGAGTACAAAAATGGAAATCGACATAGAAATATGATAAGAGGTAATTTAAAAGTTCAACAGTTGGTACGAGACAATAACAATAAACGAGATGGATTTTTTTTTTCAATTTTCGTGTTTGTAGGGGGGTAGGGAAGAAGTTGAAGCACTTAATTTTAGTCTGGCACATTCATGTGGCATTTTCAACTTTTTCACTTCTCTGTTGAAGAAATTTTCGAAACTGTCGAAATTTTTTTAAGGGAAGTTTGGGAAATTTTAAAAGTTTTCAAGGGCAACTTTAGCAATTTTTTTTATAAATTTTCCTAGTTCAATTTTACCAATTTTAAAACTTTTCTTACTTCAGTTTAATTAAATTTTTCAAATGATCCGAGCTTCCATGCATTTATGCTATGCTAAGTTGCATAAATACGGGGAATCAAACTAGCTGTTGGAAATACATGTATAATAAACTAGCCGTAAAGCCCGACTTTGCCCGGGAAAGCTAAAAGAATAGAGAAACACTCATCTTGTGTTGGAAAGTAGGCGTAACACCGAAGCAAACAGTAAAAAAAACCAAAAACACACTGAGGCCCGTAGCAAAAGATTTTTTTCTCGTTTTGTACTCGTTTTGCGTCATCATGTACAAAACAAAAAAGAGAATCTTCCGCTACGATGCTCCGTATGTACAAACATACCAACAAATGAATGCATACATCTCTTCTTTATATATATATAGATATTGTTGCATGTATATTAGCTGTATCGACAATAAATACTAATTAATGCTTCATCTATGTCTGTTTCACAATTTTTGCCTGTATAGTGCCTCATCTAGGAGTTGTTTCATTAATCTTGCATTTGGTATTTTTTATTTTCGGACCCTGCTGTACCTTTTGGCCGATCATCATGCCTTCTCGAAGTAAGAGTTGCACTGGACAGTCTATTTCTAAAAGTGAATCAGTCGTAATTTTGTAATTGTTTACAGGTAGGTTTAATTTTACTCAAATAATACGGTTTACTGCTTGGAACAGCGATGGGGGGAGCTCACAGCCATTACGTAAGTTTAATCATAATGTGAAAATTTGCCCAAGACTACACCTGCAGTGTCGAGTAAAAACTTTAAAAGTACGAACTTTTTTCTAAACATGATTTTCTTTTATAAGTTTTTATCATTGCAGACCACGTGCTTTTTTTGTAGCATATAAAAAGTTTTAAATTCGTATAATGGTTCTTTTATATTTTTCATCGAAATTTAAGTTGGAGGTGAACGGACGGGATCAAGTAAGTTATTATAATTAGAGAGAAATAATTCCTTTTTTTGTGATTAATTTCTCAGATTGTATCTTAATCCGCAGATTCGGTGGTCTTTATCCTCAGTAGATTGATATGGCTCAGCGTTTCTATTACTGAAGTAGTATTAGGTAAATATTACAGCAAAGAAAAATAAGCCATTTTATTAATGTAATTAAATGGAAAAATCCCAGGTACATTACATGTACGCATCTCAAGAGATGTGCGAGTGATCAGTTTAACCGTAGGAATTTTGTAAAGTTAGTTTTAGGAGTAAACTTAAATATAATTGTTGGACTATATATATATAAAGAAGGTAAATAACTAAGTGTTCGTGTACTATCTAGCACATTCATAACTTTCGCGTGTAAATTTTAAGTTTTAATGAAATTCTGAAATTTAAAAAAAGGGCCATCAGGTCAAAAATGAAGTTTTTAATTCAATTAAAACATAGAAAAAAACGTGGAAAATTTTTGAAAATTTGTACATGGAAAACCTGGAGAATTTTGCAAATTTGTACACCGAAAACGTGGAAAATTTTGCAAATTTGTACTCTGGAAACCTAGAAATTTTTTCAAAATTGTCCTCCCGAAATGTGGAAAATTTTGCAAATTTATAAATGTACTCAGAAAATGGGCCTTGAGCTAACCATGTAGAAGTATTAATTTTGAATCCCCACTGGGACGTACACCACTTCGGAAAAAAAGACCCCTCAGGACGTGCAGTAACAGTACTGTTGCTGAATTATGTTTTGGTTCACATTTAAGGTGCCCTCAATTTCTACAAATGTCCAGTAGAGCCACGCATTCCTATCTACCTGATTGTTGGTGGGGGTGTCGCCACGTTGACAATTCTTATGAATTTATTTCAAATGTGCAAAGACAATAATTTAATGACGGCTATTGTAATACTGCTTTACCTGTTTTCATTTGGATGGTTCATAACAGGTAAGAAACTGTTTGAATTTGCGCAATATTACTAAGAAATTCAATTTTAAACCTTAAAAAGTACTGATCGATGCAAATGAAAGTATAATAAAAAACAAAACAACGAGATGATCCATGTCATAAAAGAAATCAATTTGTATAAATTAATTAATGCTTGCCATCATACAGACAGAATATTCATTAGCGAATTACGTGTTTTTATTTCACTACTAGCCGTAAACCTAGGCTTTTCCGGGCAAGAAGTATGCCTAATAACTAATCATCACTGCAGCGCCCCATATATCACTTCAGCAATTTGGCGTAAAGACGCTTCATGGAAAAACTTTTCATCCACTAAGCCACATACATACAAACATATAGCTCTTCGTTATGTATGTATATAGATTTAATAAACAAAGAAATGCATTTAAAATTATACGTAGATTTAAACCCATGCAATTCAAAACGCATTTTTGTGTTATTAAAATACATCTTAACTTGTAATTAAAAATGTAGTTTGTGTTATTAAACCTGGCATTTTTTCGTCTATTTAATCGGACATTTTATCGACCATTTAATCGTGCATTTTTTCGTCCATTTAATCTGGTATTTTTTCGTCCATTTAATCGGGCATTTTTTTTTAAATTTTATCGGGCATTAGAAATTCCCAGCCGATCTGCCATACATACATAAATACATACCAACATAAATCTCCTTTTTTCAATATATGTAGATAGTACACCTTAATACTTGTTTATTTTTTTAGGTTGTGTTTGGGTTTATGGCATGCATCAACCAGATTACGAAAATCACTTAAGTGAGCTGTATTGCGACAAGACAATTTACTTGTTTGCATTTTGGTTACCGACCTCTGTTTTCATTTTCCTTGGCTCTCTAATCGTGCTATTGTGTTGCGGGGCAATTGTTGGGTGCTGCAAAAATTGATGGTGATAATCCTGGGCGTAGATAATCCTTATCGTAATTTTTTTAAATTATGTATGTGTACCTGTATACTTTATGCATAAGTGTTTCAGAATATCTTAATTAGTAAATAATGCCAGGCTCGCAAAAGAATAAAATCCCACCTTAAAAATTTGCAAAACTAATCAATGAAGTTTTTGAAAGTTGTACGAAATTGATCGATGAAAAAGTGGAAAAGTTTACAGTATAATCTCAATTTTCTGTTCAATGAATGGACCACCTAAAGCTTTCAAATCTGTTTATTTATGACAATTTTTCCTAAATGTTCCTAGAATTCCGAATAATTAATTAAATTATTTTGAATATGGACCAAAGTCATACTACGGTTGTTGATTCAACAAATTGCCACATAATTTCAATTTTATATTACATACATTTATTTTGTTTGCATTTTCCCCCTGAATATTACTATATCATCTTGATTGTCCTCATTAATTCTCTAACTTCTTAATAAATTTTCCCGTTTGATAAAACTCCCAGAGGTGCAGGTCAAATGCTGAATCCAATTATTTTTTTGTCCTATTTTGTAAACCTATTATATTATCTTTTTGTATACTCTTTACCAATTTTAAATTTGAGACTTGATTTTATATAAACTCCTGACGATAATCTAATTGAGCAAAATCGTTAATTGAGGTAAACTTTAAAAATAAATTTGACTGTGAATATTGGAATCTTGCTAATTTGTATTAATATAATATTTTTTTATCTAATAAGTGCTTGATACCAACGCCCCTAAAATAACACCAAAAAAATTTACTTGTTGTTGCTTTTAATGATTCCTTTATGGCGTTTATATGTTCTTCATTTTTGAGTGATTTAATTGAAATTAATGCGTAGACCTTAATCATCTTTACATTTTCTGAAAAATTTTTTAAGCAATGGATCATTGATCCATGTAATACTGATAGAGCCACTCTTCCCGATGTATTCGTCACATTTCGTTTTGTAAATCAACTTACTTGTACCGGTAATTAAATTTTCAAATTCCGGCGTAGCTAACTTGAGTACTGTATGATTGTATTCACAAATTCACAATGAACGCATTGAAGACAACAATATTTTTTGGATCATCTTAGATCTTGCTGTAATCAGTGTCCGAAATCATGTAATTCGGACGATTTCATCGAAATCTAAGTTGGGAGTTAACAGGCGGAATTAAGTAAGTTATTATAATTAGAGAGAAATACTTCCGCCTTTTTGTGATTAATTCCTCAGATTTTATCTTAATCCGCAGATTCGATGGTTTTTAACCTCAGTTTATTGATATGGCTCATCGTTTCTATTACTGAAGTAGTATTAGGTAAATAGAATGGTAAAATAAAACAAGCCACTTTTTTTCAATGTAATTCAATGGCAAAATCCCAAGTACGTATTTATGCATTAAACGTAGGAATTTTGAAAAGTCATGCTTTAGGTCTGAACTTAAATATAATTGTTGGACTGCGGTGGACTGCGGTTCTCTTGGTTAACGGTTTGTTAATTTATTTAGATGTTTCACTTTCAGCTGTCATGTCAGCAATCTTGACATTGTTTCTGTCGATATATTCCGGTATTTTTGAATTGTTTTCGGATGTTTTTCTTCCCTAGGTTAACAGTTTGTTAATTTATTTAGATATTTCAGTTTCAACTTGGAACTTGTGCTCGGGCCCGAAGATGCTTCATTGAAACTTTTGAATTGTTGCTCATAATTGTTGATCATAATTACAAGCTATACTTGCGTTTATACTGTCTTCAAACTATTTTCACAAATCCTTATCCAAACTTTTTTTCTCTGAAAGTGTTCATATGTCTTATGCTGCTATTTTCCGGCTATTTCTTAATTAGTTATCGGTAGTTTTTGTTACATTTCTACTTCGTGTGTGTTTATAATTTTTTTGTGCTTTTTTGTTTAATTTGTTTTGCCACTTAATGTAATTAATGAAAGTTTTCAATCAAAAATTGTTTTCAGTGTTGCACTAGGCTAGAAACACAACAAAACTTTTAAATTAAGAAAGATAATTTTTTTCCACTAGCGCCAACCAGCGGGCAAACAATTGGTAATTTAAATGCATTACCAATATTTGCCCGTTGGTTGGCGCTAGTGGTAAAAAAGTAACATTCTTTCCTAGAAGTTTTGTTGTGTTTCTAGCCCTAATCATTCCAGAAAATTTCCCCTCTGGAAAATCGTAGCTTGGATGGAGCTTTTGAAAACTCAGACAAGCCGAAACAATTGACTGTAATGTAAGTTTTATAAAAAGTTATTATACATAATTTTAATCTTAGCACTTAAAATAAAGTAAATTCATCAAATTGAACAAAATTTTAATCATATTCTAAATAATTATTTAACACGCTGATAAGTGTTTTTTTTTCTTTTTTTTGGCAGAGATAAATTCCGGAAAGTAAAAAGAAACAACGAATTTTCCAGTTCAATTTTATTTTTGATTTAATTAATTTATAATCATGCAATTTCATTTTGTTGCTTATCAATGTATAAAAGTTCACTAGCTCTAGCTTGTACAGATGAATGTTTTCAAACAATTTGAATTAAATTATGTTTAATGTATCTCTGCTATATTTTGAAATGAATAGTTTACAAAGTTCTGCTGGTATTGTTTTACCTGTTTGATAGTTTGACACCAGTTTAACAAAGGTTTTTTTTCGAAAGATGAAAAAAATTAATTTCTGTAATATGATCAAAACTATAATTTTGAATTTCCAACAAAAAAAACAAAGGCCATATATAGTTTCCAGGGCACGTTGTTTAACACAAATGGCAAATTACAGGTGAAAAACATGTGTTCATTTTGGCGCCAATGCTAAATTATCGGAAAATTATCGATTAGGCTTTCCTGGATGCCAGGAAAGTCTTATCGATGATTGTGTTGGCGCCTAAATGAACACATGTTTTTCACCTGTAATTTGCCATTTGTGTTAAACAACGCGCCCTGGCAGTTAAACAAAATAACGTGCGGCCTGGGGACTAAATGGCCGATTGTGCTAAACGTTTTATTTCTTGTTTTCGTTGTTTTTTTTTTTAAAAAAAACTAGAGTGATTTCAAAGTTTCACTGTGGAAGGTCAAGGATCATCAATAAACTTCCTGTGCCCCATTTTCATATACCTCCCTCTCCCCTTGCCGGACGTCTTACTGCGTCTTATATGGATGATCCCTAACAGGTGTAGATATTTGTAACTGCCCTCATTTGCCTTCGAACTCTCCCTTAAGAGTTTATATTAATCAAAAAAAAAATTTCAAAACAAAAAAAAATGGTACATTGTACAGCATCACTATACTGTATGGCTATGCTGTTGAAGCATGCTAACATGCTAGCGCCACCTAGTGTGATCATTTTCTCATTTAGGGTGGCTTGGCTGCACAATCCTGTCCGATTAGGAGCCTATATATTGTAGTAGACATTCACCCTTATAATGCATGTAGCCTCGTTTTCCAGTTGATCTTCACGCACCAATGAGTGAAGTTTTGTTTTTGTGTTGGCTGTTACAGGACTTCAGAATTTTACTCTAATCAAACGTACATGTATATGAAATTCATATCCACGTCACCACGTGGATATACAGGTACATGTGCTGTATTCAACTTCACCGAAGATGAACATTGGATTTGACCCTGAATCTAGGCGTGTAAGGTGTCTTTCAAATCCCGTGATAAACGAAAGAGGAAATAATTGAATTTCGATCGGACGCATTGTCTAATCTTGAGCTGTTTTGATACATGTAAGGTAAGGAAATGCATTCGACTTTTAAAATAATCAGCTTTTTAATTGTAATGCTTAAAGCTCGAATATTCAGGGACAGATTTATCTGCAAAATAAATCCTCCTTACTGCACTTTTAGTGGCTAATTTTGTAGATGTTTTAATTCGACCCAAAATTGCAGATTAGAAAATGGAAATTTACATACAAATATGATCGAGGTAATTTAAACGTTTAGCAATTGGTACTGCGAAATATAATAAACGAGATGGATTTTCGATTATTTTAAATTTTCGTGGATTTTGTTGTACTGTACATTAAAACCTAGAAAAGTGACCACCTGTTTATGTTGACCACTTCTTAGTGTATTGGTTTTTTTAGTGTACATTTCCTTTATAAAAATTCTCTTCTCTGTATATATAGGGACCAGTGACCACCTGTCTATTGTGTACAGTGACTAGTGTGTGTTGTCTTTTTTGCAATTTTTACATTGCCGATGTACTTTAAAAAGTGACCAGATTATAGATGAATCATGTACGTTCCATCTTGCTTAAACCCTTGGACATGATGATTATGTACATTTTTGGTTATGTGGTTTTTTACTACTTGTATCATAGTCTACACGTATAAGTGCAGTGCACATGTTCATTATTTTAATCAATTGAGGCATTCTTTGTATAGTGACCACCTGTCTACAGTGAACAATATAGCATTTTTTTTGGTGGTCACTCTCAACAGGTTTTACTGTACTTCAAATGTTAAGCTCAAAGCTTGCAGATTTCTAGCTTGTTTAACTAAAATTTTCTCATAGTTATTCGGTTTTCTAAGTCTGAACCTTCACCCCCACTTTCAGAGACTATAACAAGAAGATAATAAGAAATTAATCGAGGGGGAGGGGGATTTGAAGCACTTAATTTTAGTCTTGCACTTTGAAGTGGCATTTTGAACTTTTCTCCTTAGAATATCGGGATTTTTCGTAAATATACCATATAGGTCGATTTTTTAAAATTCTCCGATGTAAATATTACCAAATATTGGAGATTTTTGAAGTGCAACTTTGCCAATTAATTTAAAAATCTCCTAGGACAACTTTAGCAGATTTTTTAAATTTTCTTTTGAAATAAATTTTTCGTAAGTCAAATTATACGATTATTTGTTTCTAAATTTACATGCGTCGATTTTGCAAAAGATTAGGTTCGTGCGAATTTAAAATTTTAAGCGTTGAAGATAAGCCGAAATATTCAATTAGAAAGTCGTAATGCGTCGTAATTTTCAACATGCTATTTTTTCTTCTAACATTTAATCGTTAATCGTCTTGCATCCTTGCATAGCATGAATATGTGGCAGGAAAGCTCGCTAATATTTAATTGGTTATTAAATTTGGCAATTTTAAAATAATTTATACATTATTTCACGCCATACTCTACGAAGCCCCACTAAATGAAGTATACATAAATTCATGTTATAATTTATAGAGAACTATCTGGAAGGCCTGGCCTTGCCAGGGGAATCATAAATTTACAATAAAAATGTACAGTAAAACCTGGAAAAGTGACCACCTTTTAATGGTGACCACCTGTTTATGTTAACCACTTTTTAGTGTATTGATTTTTCTAGTGTACATTTCCTTCGTAAAAATTCTTTATATAGTGACCAGTGACTATCTGTCTATTGTGCACAGTGACCAGTGTGTGCGTTGTCATTTTTACATTGCCAATGTACCTTAAAAAGTGACCAGATAACGGATGAGTCACGTCACATCTTGTTTTAACCCTTGGACATGATGATTCTGTAATTTTTTGGTTTTGTGGTTTTTTACTACATGTATTATAGTCTACATGTTTATTATTTTAACTTAATTCAGGTATTCTTTGTATAGTGACCACCTGTGTACAGTGACCAGCATAGCATATTTTTTGGTGGTCACTCTTAACAGGTTTTTAGTGTAGATAAATTTGGATGGCATCAATCACCAATGCTAAACTGAGTACCGGCACAGCCCCCAAATAACCTCCCATGCATTCGTGCTACCGGTATGCTAGGTTGCATACATACGGGAAATCAAACGAGCTGTTGGATATACAGTATAATTAATAGCGTTGCATGCACATTATCTTTATCAACAATAGATAATAATTAATGTTTCGTGTATGTTTGTTTCAGAATTTCTTACTGTCTAGTGGCTCATCTAGGAGTTTTTCCATCAATCTTGAATTTGGTATTTTCAATTTCGGAATCTTTTGCACTTTTCGGGCGATCATCATGGCTTCTGCTACTCGAAGTAAGCGTTGCGCTGGACAGTCCATTTCTAAAATGCTATCGATCGTAATTTTGTAATTGTTTACAGGTGGGGTAACTATTAGTCAACTAATGAAGATTACATGTACTTCTTTGGACAGAAGCGATGTGGAGGACTCACAGCCATTACGTAAGTCTAAATTTTATGAGAACATTTACCAAAGACGAAACCTGCAGTGTCGAATAAAATTTTGAAACGTACCAACCTTTTTTCTAAACATCATTTTCTTTTATAAGTTTTTTATCATTGCAGAGCACGTGATTTTTTGTAGCAAATATTTTTTTTTAATTCGTTTAATGGTTCTTTTATATTTTTCATCGAAATTTAAGTTGGCCATGAATGGACGAAATCGAGTAAGTTATTATAATTAGAAAGAAATACTTCCGCCCTTTTGTAATTAATTTCTGAGATTTTATCTTCAACCGCAGATTCGGTGGTCGTTTACCTCTGTAGGCTCGTTTTGATGATATGGCTCAGCGTTTTTATAACTGGAATAGTTTTAGGTAAATAGTATGGTAAAGTAAAATAAGCCATTTTTTAATGTAATCCAATGGGAAAATCCCAAGTATATTATGCGTCTCAAGAGGTGTACGACTGATCCCGTTAACCATATGAATTTTGTAAAGTTAGTTTTAGGTCTTAACTTAAATATAATTGTTGGACTATACATAACGAAGTGTTTTAAATAACTATTTCGCGTGTCAATTTAAAATTTAAAAAAAAATTCTGAAATTTAAAAAGGCGCCATACAGCCAAAAAATGAAGTTTTTAAATCAATTAAAATAGCCGCGGGGAGGGTAATTCATAAAAAGTTAAAAATCAAAAAGCACTAATATTTTGATGTATTGCATCTTCAAGTTTAAGCAATGGTAGAAAATACGTTTTTTTAAATCATTGCTGCTGAAATCAGGATTTCGTCAATTTGAACCAGTACTGCAAGTCTGAAATATTTCACTATTAGAGGGCTACGGGTAGCTTACTTATCAACAACTAAAGTTGCATTATTCACGAATTCAATTAATAAAAGTCGGACGCTACAAAAAATACATAACAGGATGTGCAGTAACAGTACTTTTGCTGATTATGTTCTGGTTCACATTTCAGGTGCCCTCAACTTCTACAAATGTCCAGTAGATCCGTACATTCCTATCCACCTGATTGTTGGTGGGGCTGTCGTTCCGTTTGCAGTTTTTAGGACTTTATTTCAAATATGCAAAGATAATAATTTAATGAGGGCTATCGAAATACTGCTTTTCGTGTTTCTATTTGTATGGTTTATAATAGGTGAGAAACTGTTTGAATTTGCGCTATATTACTATGAAATTAAATTTTAAACCTTAAAAAATTGCTGACGCAGATGAAAATATGATCAAGCAAAAAACCGATATAAAGTGATGATTTCCCATCATGTAGCCAAAATATTCATTAGCAAAATACGTGTATTCTATTGCACTATGATCCACCTTAATATTTGTTTATTTTTTATAGGTTGTGTTTTGGTTTATAGCGTGGATTCTATTGATTACGAAAATTACTCAAGTGAGAATTATTGCGACAAGATTTTCTACTGGTTTGCATTTTCTTTCATTACCTCTATTCTCATTTTCTTTATCTGTCTAATCGTGCTATTGTGTTGTTGTTGGGTGGTAGAGACTGATGATGATTATCCTATATGTAGATAATCCTTATTGTAAGATTTTCTAAATACATGTATGTTTGTGTACCTGTATACTGTATGCATAAGTGTTTCAGAATATTAAATTAGTAAATAATGCAAATGCTACATGCTTGCAAAAGAATACAATCCATCTTAAAATTTACAAAACTACTCCACGAACTTGTGGAAAGTTGTACGAAATTGATCAATGAAAAAGTGGAAAAGTTTTGCACTGGTTTCCAATATAATCTCAATTTGGCTGTTCTAAAAACGGACATCACCCCCCCTAAAGCCTGCAGCTCTATTTATTTTGGACAATTTTCGAAAATGTTCCTAAAATTTTAAATAATTTAGTTATTTTTATATATAGTACGTTATATGCATTAATTCTCTAACTTCTCAATATTTTCCCCGTTTGATAAAACTTCCACATGTGGTCAAATGTGGAATCCAGTTATTTTTTTTGTGTCATATTTTGTAAACCTATTCTATTGCCTTTTTATATACTCTTTGCCAATTTTAGATTAGTCATTTGATTTTATAAACTCCTGAAGAAAATCTAGTTGAGAAAAGTCGTTAATTGAGGCAAACTTTAAAAATAATTTGACTGTGAATATTGGAATCTTGCAAATTTTAATTAATATAATAATTTTTTATCTAATAAGTGATACCAATTACTCTCCTCAAATAACACCAAATAATTTTACCCGATGTTGCATTTAATGATTCCGTGATGGCGTTTTTTTTTTCTACATATTTGAGTGATTTAATTGAAATCGATGCGTAGACCATATCATCATCTTTACATTTTCTGAAAATTCCTTTAGACAATGGATCATTGATCCATGTAATACTGATAGAGACACTCTTCCCGATGTATTCGTCACATTTTTTTTTTGTATATCAACTTTCTTGTACCGGTAATTAAATTTTCAAATTCTGGCATAGCTAATTTGAGTACTGTATTACTGTATTCACAAATTCACAATGAACGCATTGAGGTCAATACGTCATTTCTACTGTTTGGCTGTCACACACGAAATGGACGAGAGCTCTTCATTGTATATCTATGTATAGAAACATAAAATGATAACCGAAAAAATCACTTAATTTGAACCACTAAATATTACACGCGAGAAAAACGGTGACGTTTTCAAGATGGCGTCAACGACCGTTTATGTCTTCTATTGATTCATTGTGAATACAGCCTAATGCTTACGGCGAATTTCACTTGTCCACTCGGTGTACACTCGGAGCACCCGAGTTTACACTTGGGTACTCCGAGTGTGCTCCAGGGTACTCTGGGAGTACCCAAGTGTACACTCGGGTGCTCCGAGTGTACACCGAGTGGACAAGTGAAATT
>JAQGBX010006444.1:0-12469 GCA_034698745.1 Megaphyllum sjaelandicum
TATCTTATAAACTGTATTTATATATAAATACAGGGTTGTGTTTTTTTGGTGGAATGTTTGGTAAAATGTTTACGAGAAAATAGCATCTTTAGGAATGCCAAATGCTACAAATTTGGCATAGTTACACCATTTATCCTTTCGAAACCCAGCTGATTTGAATGAATTTGCCATAACATGACAAAACAGTTAGATACAGTATAAACATATATGGCCCATGCCCTTAAATATCATTCTGGTGTTGGCCGCATTTAACTAGTCTCATTATTGTCGTAAACTGAAATAAGCACACCCTTAATTTAAGAACGCCGCAATTGACACGTTACAGAAAAGCAATCAAACATTGCATGGTGGCCAGCATCTTGGTGCCATAGCGCTTTTGGTCCGTGCTACCTGACTCACACTGTATAATATAATCCTATAGACAACAATGTTCATATTGCAATCAATTACTGGAAAACATTTATAAAAATCACTCAAAATTGGCTGGATTCAAATGTGCAGTATTTGTAATTGTTTAAAATGGTATTCAATTAGTGTATTGTTAACTATAATCATGTATGAATTGTCAATTATTTCTATTACCCCATATAAACATGTTATCACAGACTAATAAAATAATTTTAACTATAGGGCGGCCACATTTACTTCACAACGACAATCTGATCCAGATCCAGATCCAGAAGTTCACATATACAATTACATCGCCACTGAAACCCGGAGACCGGAACAGGACTCTGAGGGATACTTAATTCGTGCAGCAGTTAATCCACTCTTACACTTTTACGATGAAGTCCGGGCGTAAACTTAGCGGCCATTCAAAAAGGACGTTCTTAAAATTCTACCAAAATTGGAATCCACCTACCCCTGTCCGCGTATTGTGCCCATCCCCCATTCGGACATCCGAAACTTGAAAAAAAATTGTATTCGGACAACCTAAATTTTGAACTCTGAAAAAGTTTGAGAATTTTGACAATTAGTCCTCAGAATCTGTGGAAATTTTGCAAATTTCTCCTCAGAAACTGTTTAAAATCTTACAAATGTGAACTCGACAACAAACGTTGAAAATTTGTACTTAGGAAAACTTGGAAACAAGGAAACGTGGGAAAACTTGTAAAGATGATCTCGAAAAGAGTTTAAAATTTTGCCAATTTATGCTCGAGAAAAATAAAAAATTTTCAAATTTGTACTGGCGAAATTGAAGAATGTACCCTTAGCTTTTAAGTTCTCTAACTTTTCCAGGTTTTCCAGGACTGCAGGTACCCCGTTTACTGACTTTTGAAATTTATAACACATCACCTACTCGATATTGCACTTAATCTCCCTTTTATTTTGGGAGCTAATTTTATTTCGCATTTTTTTTTCAAGTGAACGTCTGAGTTGGTTATACGGTTATACCCTCCTCCCTCAACCTGTCCACTGTGTATGTGACTAAACCTATTTCCCCTCCCCCCTCCTATTATGTTTACTTTATTTAATTCATTTTTGTATACATTTTTATTGTACATTTATGATTGCCTGGGCCAGGCCGGCAATTCTAGATAGACTAGGGGGGACAACTTGCCACATTTTCGACATTTTCAGGGGGGCAACTTGCAAAATTTTTGACATTTTGCCAACTTGTAACATTTTCACAGGACAAGTCTGCGAAAAATTTAACGTCTTTCGAGAACTAATTTAAAAAAATTAACATTTTCAACCTTATCCTACAGTACAAATTTTCACATGTAATTCGTAAGATTCGCGGAGGACAATTTCTTAAAAATGTGGAGTATTTTTCGGAGACAACATGTCGCGAAATTTTCCCATAAATAGGAAAGTGTTTGAATGAAATATGACAACTAAAACGCTAAATAGATTAGCGCTTAAAATCTGGTCTTCGAATTCGGTCGCTTTTCATTTGATTATTATTCGATAACCTAGGCACTGTGCCTAAAGCTATTTTTGCCAAATTAAAAATTCCCAAAGAGAATGAATATACTAGCTGATAGAGCCATTCGATCGACTCAATAAACCTACAAGTTCAGCTCGTCAATGGCCGACCTAAGCCTCAACTCCTTTGTTCAACTAGCCTTAACATGTATTTTAACAATTATTTGTCATGCTTTGAAAACTTCTTACCTTATTTTCACATCATGTACAAGTCTTCACGAGTCCAATCTTGTCCTTTCAAGTTTAGAAAACACAACATCCAAGGCTTCTTCGATGGAAACCGATTTCACTGGCACAAAGCGCGATCATCCGCCATTTTTGGAAGGAAATGACCGTAGAACGCGGAGGTCAAAGTTGAAAGTTAACGCCCACGTCACAGTCAGTGTGACCGAATTAATTAAAATTTAGCAATATTTGCGTGATTAATTTTGATTTTAACAAAATGCGCCATCTAGCGACAGCAAAAGGCATCAGCACTCGGTTACAGGATGCTGCAAAATTCCAGTATCGATAAGGGTACTCAGACGGAAGTTTGGACAAATTGCAAATTTGGCAGCAGTTTCTTATTTTCTTATTTTATTTCAATTTTTGATACACCTGGTTTTCTAATTTGTTCATTCAAAGTTGTCTTATTGCTTTTGACTTATTGCATTCTATTGTGAAGAAAAGATCACTAGATAAAACCATATACAATTAATAATAGAACTGAACCAAAAAAATCAACGATAAGTTTGTCACATCAAAACGTTTGTCTCAATTAAGCTAGGTTGACTGTGGAATTATTTTTTATTTTAAAAAAAGAGTAAGTTTTTCGTTATGGTTTTAAAAGAAGATGTTCTCAAGATAACTTTGTTATATTACTTTTTGCTCAGAATTATCAAGAACTACAGTATGTTTTAGAAGAAAATTGTGTTACGAAAAACGATGTGACTATCATATGCAAGATTGCATTGACTTTTTTCAGTTAAATTATAAAAACAATACATCAAATAAGAACTACGAATCTGAAGCTGATGTTGCTACCAGATTGGAATTTATTCCAGATTTTATATAATGTTGAAACTAGGTTTGAAATACACCAAATTTTCATATGCTAGTAAATTATCTAAAAGCTGCCATGAATCTCGAAAAACGTGCAAGTTTTAACCATCATAACTGGTCAAAGAAAATTAACGTGTTACAGAAAATTAAAAAACATGTTTGGAAGCCCCCTGTTTAAAAAACAATTTGAACTTGAAAACGACTTTATAAAAATAAGTTTCGGGCAACTTTTCAATCATGTGGCACCACTTATTATACTTAAGATAGGAAACACGCAAACTTTGTTAAAACTTTACTTATTAATTAAACCAAGATCACACTAGATGAATTACAACGTTTTTCTCCTTAAAGATATAAAATATTTTTAAAGTATAATCAGAATACAGTAAAACCTGTTCAGAGTGACCACCAAAACAAATGCTATGTTGGGCCCTGTACATTAGAGGTCACTATACAAAGAATGCCTGAATTAAATTAAAATAATGTACATGTACACTGCACCAGGGTGGCAAACGATTTCCAATATTCAATATTTAGGACTTTTTAGGACTTTTTAGATTAAATTTTAGGACTTTTTTAGGACTTTTAGGACTTGTTTGCCACCCTGCTGCACTTATACATGTAGACTGTATGTAATACACGTAGTAAAAAACCACAAAACCAAAAAAGTACAGAATCATCATATCCAAGGGTTAAAGCAAGATGTAACGTGACTAATCCGTTATCTGGTCACTTTTTAAGGTACATTGGCAATGTAACAATTGCAAAAAAGACAACACACACTAGTCACTGTACACAACAGACAGGTGGTCACCGGTCACTATACAGAGAATTTTTATGAAGGAAATGTACACTGGAAAAAACAAAACACTAAAGGACACAAAACATTAAAATGCGTGAGATTTAATTACATGACAAACCAAAATGTACAAAATATTCTAAAATCCCCATGAAACAATAGGACTTACACCGGAAAGTTTGCGTTGAATTTCAGAACATTTCTGCACATTAAAAAATAATGATACGCCGGACAATTCTATATTTAAATATTTGTTAGTTTGGAGATTTGTTTAATTTACCTGACGGGATTTATTTAAAAACAATACACTTGATTTAAGAATATTCACGACAAAATTTCATTTTCGGTTTCACATTTATGTATTTCAATATTCGTGAGTCAGATGTCGTTCGAGTGCTTTTAATCACAGAATTAATCGATTTTGGAAATTAAGAACATTTATTAAGTGAGTAACTACGAGGAAGTAATGTGCAAGGCTTATATAAAGCCAATGGTAAAACCAGAAATAGATGCAGAAATACGTAGAAATAGCTACACTTCCTAAACTTAGATCTATACGTGTTAGTATTAGACTCACTGTTAACATAAAGCTACTTCATATGGAAGTGAACAAGAATTAAAAATTACATCATCAGCCAATCAAAACCAAATCAAACCCTTTATGGTAATAAAAAGAAACAAATTCCAAAAAATATTGACAGTTAGCTGGGTGATACATAAAATATATTCCTGAACGAAACCGTTAACTGTTTTAATGTGTCTAGAGCACTCACATCGAAGGATAGTATTAATTTAAATATTTTTTTTTTTGCATTTTAAAATAAAGCATTTTTATTAACCTCAAATATGGATTACTCGGCCAAATTTGGACAATTCATTTATTGCTTCACGACTATTATCTTGCTGTTTTCACAATGTCAAGGTAACTATTTAATTAAGCTAATAACAAATTAGTATTGTATAAGACAGTATATTGGAAAAGGCTATTCAATATATAGTACGATGGAATTAAAATCTCGTTAAGACGAACTCCAGGGGACGACAATTTCTCTGTTAGAATCGTGGAAATAAAACATGCTTTTAATAATAAGAAATAAATGTTTAAAATGTATTTCGTTATATACTGTAACTTCTCGAATAACATTAAATGCATGCGCAAAAAAAGATTCTCAGAAAATGTCTACGATTCGAAAATTTATGTTATTGTTTCTGATGTCCATAAGTACGTTTAAAAAAGATAAGAAATACTTTAAAATTTGCAAGTAATTGCTAAGGAATTAACCTTATTCGACTAATGGCCTTGGCAGGGACTGGAAACGAGTTCGTACTACCAGAAGTTTGTCTAAATTTAAAAAAAAATGGGAACTAGCTCTACATACATACTTGTATAGACTACACCAAATTTTATTGGAAAAAAATTTTTTGATGGTCCATTTTTTATCTCTGCATATTTTGAAGTATTTCTTGTCTTTTTTAAACGTACTGCATTTAGGGACATCAGAAACTATCATGGCCACCAAATGGTTTATTAGTTTTCCTGTGATTCCTTGAAATTGTACTGCAGTGTCCATTGGATACTATCAGGTTTAAAATACCAATCGTTAGTCTAATTAAATATTTGAAATGTCCCACATAGTCAATACATTTAGGGGAACTCACCGAATTTCATCTAAATTAAGCTTTTATGTAGCTCCCACAATTTAGGAGGAGAGGGCTGCCTAGGGCTCTAGCCTAGGTGCTCCCTGGTTAAGGAGTACGAACCAATGTCAATTAAATCCCTCACCAAAGTTAAAATCGACTTTATGCATTGTTGTTAAATTGGATTAAATTAAATTTGTAACAAATCTGAACTATTTCGATAAAGCTGTACATTTTTATGTCAATAAATTAATTGTCTTTTTTCCAGTTAGCTCATCGCAAACGTTAGGCATTGGGCCACAAAATAAGACCGTCAAGCTTGGGAGTAATGTTGTTTTGGAGTGTCTTTTCCAAACGCCAGTCACGTGTATGTGGAATAAAGGGGTTGGAGCACCAGTTAGGATTGCAGAGCGCTATCGTTTCATCAAACATGAATTACACAATGGTACTCTAGATGCCATGGACTGCTCAATCGAAATTACTAATGTCCAAGAGAGCGACCTGGGCCCATGGGGGTGCACCACTTATTCATTTGCACCTGTTGTTGCTTGGTTAACTGAGCAAAGTAAGTAAACGTTACATTAGACGATATCATTAGACAAAAGGTCTAATGGTATTATTATTATTATTATATTTATTGAAAAATATTAAACTGGACACATGACTTAGTCGCGTATTCTTAAATAAATTTACACTGTTACAGTTTGCAAACACTTCCAGTTATGCGGTTTAGGGCATGGATCAGATTATGGCTGAAGAAACACTTCCTCAGATCAAGACGAGCTCTTGGTTTGAACAGAGCCAGCTCATGGCCCCAAGTAACACCTGACCAAAAATCGAATAAGTCATGGCAGTTAACATCTAGCTTTTATAATTTTAAACGTACGCCTCAATTTGCAAGCCACGGGTTCTTCATGCATTAAATGTTGATCATTCCAAACCAGAGTGAACCCTTGTTGTGTACACACAGGGCTTCCCCAATGAAGCAGCAGTGTTACACTGGGCAGAGACACCAAGATGGCAACTCACCGTTAACCCAAGTCAAGCTCTTCTGTGACCACCTGCATTATGTTACCCTCCAATGAATAGCTGAAATTCTTGTTACAGTATTTCTTCTAAGATGCATAACTTTACATGTGTTCAATTTTCCTTACAACTGAATTTATGTTTGACATTTCACTCTGCTTTCATTTTCTCTATTGGTTGTTCTATACCAGTACACATGTAATGTACTGGTAAAGTCGTCTTTTTAGACAATACTCTTGCATCAAAATTACCTAGGACACTAATAGACTGTTGTAGAAGTTCATAGTGTTGCACCTTTCTTTTAAAATGATCATCCTTGTTCAGAAAACCCATCACACATTGTTTCAACAGTATAGGATCCTGTCCTTTGGGTTTTACGTTGACCCGTTCTGGATTGCTTGAACCTGATTTCTTCATTTCTTGATTTCTGATTTCTACTACCGACCACTTGAATATGTCATATTTCGATAATAAATTCCAATATGCAAGAAATTTCCAGCAGTCATTTGTTCATTTCAAATTAATGCAGATGTGACATCTCTTAATGTCATTTGAGCTAACGAGCTAATTTTAAGATTGTGTTGGCAAAAGACTTGTTCTTATTTTGCTATTTTTTTCAGAAATCCCTAGTCAACCTAAGATTTTCTTTATGGGAAAAGAGTTGACGGAATTAGTACTTCCGTTCTCGACCAACAAAGCCTCTGCTACCAATTTGAGTTGTGTTTCGGAAAAGGGAAATCCTCCTCCGAAGTTGTCATGGGAATTGGACTGGCAAATTATTCCCGGAAATACTCAAAATGTCACAATTAATGAGGACAAGTTGTTCAGTACGTACCTAACCTGGACTCAAGGGGACTGGAGTAGGTTTGATCAGAATAAAGGCCCATTGAGGTGCATCCTGGAACATCCTGGATATGAACAACCACAAGCTGCGACTGTGAATTTCGTGCAGGAGTGTTAGTATCGACAATGAATTAAAAAAAAACATATGGTTTTTAAGGTTGATTGTGAGAAGCTGCATTAATTTAAGCCCCTGGCATTGCCTAGTTTTTGTTTATATAATTAATTATTGCTGCACTTCACAACACAAATCAAACCCCTCTGCTAACTTTCATCTAAGGGCTAGTTGTATCATCAAAAAACAGATGCCATCAGAGTTTAATAACCGAACCATATACAAAAAAAGTCTCCATCTTGTGTCTGTGACTGCATGGTTCGACGCGTGGGGCCATTCGAAAAGGACGCTTTCTTCTAGCGCTTAGGGTGGACGCGCATTTCGAAGTCGCTCATTTCGAATCGCCCCTGTTAACACAGCAGCGCGCTGAGGACGATAAATATGGGGGAATTCCAAGGGTCATAAATCAACCTGTCGGACATTTCCCTCCGGGAAGGGTCTGGTTTTTCCCCTATTGCGGTTTATTTTGCGATCATATAGCTATATCTTTTGGAGACAATGGCGACTAAATTTAACTCCTGATCGCATAAAACAGGTTGCAAAATCAAACATCAATTATCACCCGGGAAAGGCCAGGTTTTTCCGCTAGTTGAAAATATAAAAAAGTGAAATCGGTAAAAAGTTTTGCATCATACATTCATGCACATTACCTGTAAGCTGAATTTTTTTAACTCTATGGCACATTTGGTTATTTTTGTTGACCTTATTAATTATTTTAGCGACGTAGAAGCTGTATAGAACTTTCTTATTTTTCAGACGCAACTAGAAATGTTCATATTGAAGTTGATGGCTTATCTGGTGACACCTCTGAAATAGCCCACAATGAAAAGGTTGTTTTTAAGTGTGCTCCAGATGGTCAACCTAAACCAACAATTACATGGCAGTTTTTACCAGAAGGGGAAACAGAATGGATAGCAACACAAAATGGCTGTTATCTGGTAGTGACTGAACCAAGAGATGGCCGCTACAGGTGTATTGCTGGAAATAGACTTAATAACATTCAGGGCCGTCCTGTTACTTCCCAAGATATTTTTGTGGAGGGAAGGAAAAGTAAGTTTTTGCTTTTTACCTTTTATTCAATGCTTTAGCACTGCTTGTGCATATGTACAGTAAATGTCTGAAAAATGAGACATTCTTAACGAATGACGTCATTCATTACATGATGATGATGGCCTTATTCCTTAAATTCTGATGATTAAATGTTTGATATACTTAATGATTAAATTCCTTAAGCTTGTAATATTAAGAAATACCAATCTCAATGCGATGCAAATGCATTTAGGTTTATATACATTATATGTTTATATCCATAAAAGTATTTAAAAAAAGCATCATTCAACGCTGTATATGGAAAAAAATATGTTTAAAAATATTCAAAAAACGTATTTGCAAATATGTTTCGAACATATGTTATGAAAAGTAATTTTATCACAAACACATTTTGTTTAAAATATTTATAATATATTTCAAAACGTATAGTAGGCAGTAGGCCTATTTGTTTCGTCCCAAGATATATACCGTAAGATAATGCAAGATGTGTCTAAAAAAATCAAATATAACTTTGGAAATGCATCTTAGATGTCATTAAAAATATAGAATTAAATACAATCTTATTAACGTATTTTGTTGATTTCTTCAAAGTTCATTTATAGATATTTATTTATAGAAATATCATTATAAATATACACAAAAGAGTTTTCCAATCTATACATATTTTTGAATATCTCGTAAATGCATTTGTATGCTAAAAAAAAAACGAAAAAAAAACCATTTCTCTGATATTGCTTTTCAGAAATATTTTTAGTACACAAAATGCAATTACGAAAATGTCCTTTTTTTTCTATGTAGCAAACGCAAATAAATTTATCTTTATATTTCAGTGACAGTTGAAACTCCTATCTTGAATAAGTCCACAACTTTCATCATCTTTGGACTGCTGTCGCTTATGGTTCTAATACTTTATTTCATACAGATTTACAGTTACTGCAATAAAAAAGGTATTCATATATTTTGAATGCATGTAGCTTAAATTAACAAGAATAACTGTTTAGCCTAATGTCGTTTTTAAAATGTTAAATTTCAGTCAAAACGCAATGGAACCCAGTTCCAGGACCTTCTGTGTGAGTTTGCAATCACTAAACTTGTATAGTATATGTGGCTTGGATTTTTTGTATTATTCCATTACCGAAGTTTAAAAAAAATGTATATACAATCAAGAAAATCATGCTATAATCCATTCATCTAAATATCATTTTTAATGCAAGAATCAAGTAATCTTTCTTAAGTTATCAAATCCACAACTAGTGCCCGTTTCTTGCAGCTTGACCATCATTACTTTTTTATATAGCCTACTGAAGTCCAACATACTAGAAACAATATGAATTCTAATTACTTTCTTATAAACAATATATCGGATATATTTTTTGGATCAAAAATTTCTGAAGTGTTTCCCAGTTTCCATGTTTGCAGTTATTGACTTCCAATTTGAACATTGTTGTCGAAGTCAATAGAACTTGAAATTTATCTAACAAAAAAATATGAAATTGGATTTGTATTGAGTTTTCAAATTCATTTTTGAATATATTTTGTATTATATTATAAGAATAAGAATAATTTCAAAAGTGTATTTGAAAACGTTTATGTAATAAATCATCGCAATAGAAATTTAATTTTATAATTTTTTGTTGGATAAATCTCAGTTCTATTGTTATCGACAACAATGTTAAAATGGAAATCAATAACTGGAAAACATTATAAGTATATAGAAATTAGCTGGATAACCAACCCATGTCCTAAAACCAAATCATTGTTATTGTGCATAATTAAGAATAATAATAATTTAATTCATTTTGTTTCAAATGTTCAGTAATTGTAGTTGCTTAAAATGGTGTTCTACAAGTGATTTAATTCTTAACTGCAAGTGTATAACATACATAACTTATCGATTTTTAGACAACCCATGTAGAAAATGTTGTCACCGACTAATGCAAATAATTTTAACCATAGGGCGGCCTCAATTACGTCACAACGTCAATCTGAACCAGAAGTTCACATATACAATTACATTACCACTGAAGCCCGGAGATCGGAAGAGGACTCTGGGGGTTACCTGGTTCCTGCAGCAGTTAATCCCCTCTTACATTTTTACGATGACGTCCGGCTGTAAACTTCACGGATTTTCAAATCATTGAATATGTGAACTACGGTGTATTTAACAACTACTTGAAAGTTCTCGATAATTAATGCATGTCTAATTCAATTATTTTTTATTATTTTATCTCAAGATGAATGGACGATTAAACACCTATATCGCATTAAGATGGATACTTTTCCACAAATATATCGTGGATTTAATAATAATGCTTAAATTTCGGTTGTTTTTTATGGAAATCTGATTTTAAATTTGTCATTTCTGACGGATTTCATGGCTGGGGGACTGGTGAAATACTATAGCCCTAAAAGGAAGTGGTCGTCCAAAAACCTTTAGGAAACATCGGTGTACACTAGGTATATGTACAGTATATTAATTGCCGAGATTATCTTAAAAAAAAATTTTAAATGCCCATGTACATGTACAAGTAAATAGGCTGTACTGTAATACATATCAATCACTTTGTAAATAGTATTTTTAAAACATTTCAATCATGGATGTAAGGTGTGATTAATTTTAAGCATTAACTATCGTACAGTGGAACCACATGCTTGAAAATGTGACATATAAATTATAGTATTGTTCTGGAACAAAAAAAAAAGGTTCCCGGGATTTAGGATCTCTAATGCCAGAAGGCCCAGGCCCTGTAACACTTTTTTAACTAGTAGTTTGCGATTGTTAAGGGGAGGCATAAAACAGTTCGAGCTTCAGAACTTCAAAAAAAGTCCACTTAGAAATACATTTTGTTTCTTTCAATTTTTGATACACCTGCTCCTCTAATTTGTTTATTCAAGGTTGTCTTAATGCAACAAATCTCTTCTATAGTAAAGGAAGTATTATTAAATAGAACCAAATACTAAACATGTATTAATAAAACTGAACAACTAAATATTTTTAGTGGAACATTTTTTTTTAAAAAAGAGCAATTTTTCTTTCAGGTTTTAAAAGAAGATGTTATGCAGATAATTGTGTTATATTACTTATTGTCCAGGTGTGACTGAAGCTGACGTTGCCAAAAATCTGAAGCTGACGTTCCCAAAAAATCTGAAATTCTATTCCGAGAAAATTATGTTCCAAATACACTAAATTGTCATGCTATTAATTAAAAGCAGCTATGAACATTGAAAAACGTTTAAGTTTAAACTATCATAACTCGTAAAAGAAACGTGCTATAGAAAGTTAAAAAACGAGTTTGGAAGCCCCCAAATATGCTGTTAAAAACCAACTTGAGCTTGAATATGACTTTCTAAAAATGAGTCTCTTCAAACTTTTTTAATGATATGGCCCCACTTATTATCGCTATGGTAAGAACACACAGAGTAAACTTACAAACTGTTCTGAAACTTTTAGTTATTTGAACCAGGATCACACTAGATGAATTAGAACATTGTTTTCATGCAACGTGAGCACATAAACAAAAACACGACAGAAGACATCAGAAGAGGACATCATGTGATATCTTCTCCCCTATAATACGAAATATTTTTAAAGAAATCAGAAAATATACCAGCCCAGTATACAGTAGAACTCCAATTATCCGAATCAAATGGGTCCGGACCCCATTCGGATAATCGAAAATTCGGATAATTGGATTTTTTCCGAAAAAAGGGTACTTATATTATGTATTTTAAGGAAAAAGAGTTTATTCCAGGTTCTGTAAGCATTTTTAATTAATTAAATGAAAAATCAACACTTTTACATGTTATAAAGCGTATGTATACTTACAAGTGCTGTAAATTAGTACATGTACATTGTAAATGAAAGTCATTGTTTTCTGAACATCTCTGTCAAAGTAACCTGTTTGACTGTGTTGTTCCGTTTTCGGGCAGCCACTGCGAATCACAGTACATATATGTACGTTTCCGCCTTCAATTTATTTTCTGAAAGCGATTCGGATAGTCGGAGTTCGGATAATTGGAGTTCTACTGTA
>JAQGBX010006445.1:0-12468 GCA_034698745.1 Megaphyllum sjaelandicum
GGTGAAAAATGTTTACCTTAGTTCACTCTAACACCAGTTTGAGTTTGTACCATGAGTTCAAAAACACCCTGTATATACATTACAGTGCAGAATCTCGTTTTTTGGCACCATCTTATTTCTGCCATCACGTGACCGCGCCATGAATATTTAAACACCTATTCCGAATATTGAATCTTCTTTCTTTTTACTGTTTTTCGGCAGGGTCTGTTAACCGATTTCATGGTCCTTTTTTGGACTTTCGTATAAATAGACCTATATAACTTTTTTTTTTCTGCCATCATTTCATTCTGGGTCTTTTTTAAACGAAAAGCAAAAAGGATTGAAAAAAGGCGAAGTTTGTAAATCCCATCAAGATTGAAATCTTTTTCCATTTGAATATATTTCAGATTGGATGCTTCGATTTGGGGCTCGTGATGATAGCGAGCTGAAAATGGCCCCTCAACTTGGTTTTGGGGCCGTTTCAAAAGTCTTTGAAAATGGTCTCTGCACAGTGTCTGCATCATTTTATAAAGTTTGCAAATGAGCCCTGAGCTAACCACGTTGAATTTCCTTAACTTTTTTTAAAAAAATCATTCTTCCCTGACTTTTCCAGGTTTGCCAGGTCTGGATGGACTGAGCCCGGGACCCTGATTATTTGTATAGTTTTTCGGTTGTAGTTCGGTTGTATAAAACAAATCTTTAGTTATTTAAAAAAAACTTCCGATCTCTTACGAGGACAAATTTTCTGAATTTGCCACATTTTTCGAAAACAAGTATGTAAAATGTTCAACATTTTCTCGTGCCAATTCTTTAAAATATTTAACATTTTATGTTAATTTACAAAAAAAAAATTCCAAATTATCATTAGTAAATTTTGAAAAATATTGAATATATTCCTGCGTCGATTTTTCAAAATCGTGAATAACATCGATCGGCATATATACTGTATGTCTATTTCGACATTGTCTGAGTCATGGAAACTTGTTTAAAAACCTGGAAAAGTCAGGAAAGTTGAATATGAAATTTCTGAGGGAACCCTGATAAAAATTTGTATTTCTAGTTGTCTTTGAAATATTGGCCCTATTTGCACCAGTCCACGAAATGTTTGTACTATTTTCACCAGTCCTCAGGGGTCAAATTGTTGTGAAACACTGTCCCAGCCCATCTACAATCCAAAATCTTGTTCAATTCGGGGCCTAGCACACGCCTTATCACTGTCTTGGCAATTTATTGCTGAGCTATAAAACTCCACCAGCAAACAAAACGATTTTTTTCATCTTTGGTCCCTGGGGGAATTTCCTGATATCTTTCTCAGTTTTTCGTAGTTTTCAAACATTGTTGGTCAAAACGACTGCCACATCTTTTTCTACAGACTGGATCCAGACTCCAGGAGGCTAATAACCCCAGGCTGAGTCCTAATGAATGGCCCAGGTTAGCATTTATTGCCCTCATCATGGGGGCATCCATAAAAACTAATCAATAGACGCTGTAAAAGCTTATATTGTTTTTCTCCAGGCGCCCTAATGAGGTTAATTTAGGGTGCGATACACCTTTCTCGCTTAATTAGGACAACGGCGCCACGCAACGAGACAAAAATACAAATATTGGCCATCTTGAAGCCCCGTGACTGCCAATTGAACCCCAGGGAGGGAAAGGGCGTGGCCAAATGAGATCTGCGAAGCTGAGTAGACTGAGAACTCCTGTTTTATTGATGTGTGAAAAATGTAGCATTTTTTTCAGTTAACAAAATGTATCTGCTTTATTTACAAACAATTATTATTGTTTTGATCGATCGAATGACTGAGAACATTTGTTTCATTTTTTTTTTCAATTTAAACAAAAATTAATTATCTGTTTTATTTTCATACATTAAAACAATGTTTACAAACAATTATTATAGTTGTTGATCGATCGAATGATTGAGAACAATTTTTCAAATTTTTTTTTCTTTAATTTAAACAAACATTATCTGTTTTCCTTTCATACAAGCAATATTTGAAAACAAATGTTATACACATTGAGTTCATCGTTCGAAACACTGAGAACAATTTTTGTCTTTTTTTTTCAATTTAAACAAAAGTTAATTACCTGTTTATGTTAAGAAGACATCGTGGAAATCACATTTTTACTAGATTTTTATCAAACAAAAAATAAATATTTGACTCGATTTTTTATGATTTATTATTATGATTTCTTCAGTCATTATTATTATATTTTAAGATTGTTATCCTTTTGATTTTGACATTTTTATCATTGTCACTATTATCATTATGATTATAAGATTATTTCTATTATGATTTTATGTTAAATTGTTGTTGTTAATATTTATGGAAATGATGGTGCAAAAAAAAATGACGTCATAAGGAATTGGCGCTTTATAATTGCGATAAAATGGCTATCTTCTGGGAATCATTTTATTTTATTTATGTTTTTTAAAAAAAAACTTGCTTTCTCGTTTTTTGACGTCTTAAGAGTTTTGGAGTTTGGGATGACCTAAAAATTGGCGATAAAATATCTATTGAAGTTTATATAAATTCTGATGATGACACCATCGTAATAAATGACGCCATTCATCACATTTCGGATGACGTCATTTTTTTAAATTATGATCACGTTATTTGTTAAATTATCGTGATGGCGCTAGTTGTTGAATTATGATGACGTCATTTAATATATGGTGATGACTTTTTTTGTTAAATTATGGTGATAACGTTATTCGTTAAATTTTGCTGATGTCGTCATTCCTTAAATTCTAACGATGACGTTATTCCTTAAATGCTGATGATAACATCATTCCTATATATTAGGACGATGACGTCATTTCTTAAATAATGACGGTGACGTCATTCCTTAAATTCTTACATCATTCCTGAATTGTGACGATGACGTCAATTATTAAAAAAAATTATGACATTTAAAAAATCCTGATGATGACGTCATCATCAGAATTTCAATAAACGACGTCATATCCAGTTAGAGTTGGATGGAGGAAGACTGTATAGATCTAAAATCCGCCATTTTGAACGTGACAAATCGACTGAAGTAACTTTTACCCTTTGCAGTGGAAGCCAATCTGCATTTTTGTCCCATTTTAACTTCGCAGTCAAGAAAAAAAAGTAAATAAAACGACATTTTGTTTCTAGAAATTCAAATAGGTTTAATGGCTGACAAGGGCCTTTTGCTTATCTCTAGCGACCCTGTTGCATCGCCGGGGCCCCTTTAGTTTTGCTTGTGTAAATCCATTCGCCCGGATGTTGGTGCAAATGTTTCCCACGTGGGTCGTTTGGTGCGCCACGTTCGGCAAATGACGTTTTTTAGGGCCTAGGGGTGAATTTTTTGGTGCTTAGCAACAGAGTTAGGGCCCAACTGGGAATGGGGCCTTGGAAAAATAACGGATTCTGGAGTTTTGGAAGTAGGGTCTTACTGTTTTACTCCTGTCTGGAGGAGGCCTCCATAATGGGCCAATGAGCACTCGAGTGCACCTCACATGGAGGGATCTGAAGAAGTATGAATTTAAAGATGGAGGGATCTGAAGATGGGGGAATCCAAAGAGCTGAGTATGATTTTTATAAAAACACAATTTCAAATGTGATACAAAATTCTAAATTTTAAACAACTATTCTATAATATTCTTCCATATACCGGTTGGTCCATTTATTATAATGAAAAATAATATTATCAACTTGCCTTTTAATTTACGGGAAAATTGGAAAGGGCCCCGGTCCCCCTATGGGGGATCCGGGTGGTCAATTCGGAATTTTTAATGGGACCCCCCCCATTTTTTTTTTTGAAAATTATGAATCTGCGCTTAAAACAAAATAAGTTTTGTTATCATCTTAGATATTGCTGTAATCGATGTCTGAAATCGTGTAATACGCCATTCACTTTTTTCAATAGGCTACCTGTTGAAAAAGTGAATGGCATATTACACAATTTCGGACATTGATTAAAGCAACATCTAAGATGATGCCAAAAAATATATATTTTAGACAAAACTTATTATGTTTTAAGTAAAAAAAAATGGGGCTCCTCATTTAAAATTGCAAAGGTACCCCCGGATCCCCCGTAGGGGGACCCTTCATTCTTGCATAATTTAAAAGCGCAAGCTGGTATTATTAATCTTGATAAAAGATTTTTTGGCATCATCTTAGATGTTGCTGTAATCGATGTCCGAAATCGTGTAATACGATATTCAGTTTTTCCAACAGGCTACCTGTTGAAAAAAGTCAATGGCATATTACACGATTTCGGACATACATTAAAGCAACATCTAAGATTATACTAAAAAAATCTTTTAGACAAAACTTATTTTGTTTTAAGCACAGATTCATAAATTGCAAAAAAAATTGGGGGGTCTCATTGAAAATTTTGAAGGGATCCCCTGGATCCCCATAGGGTTGCCGGGGGACCCTTTCCTTTTAACGTAAAGTAAAAGGCAAGTTGATATTATTATTTTTCATTATAATACTTTTTACGATTTACTATTCATTTTAAAAGATATTGAACGAATCATGATAAATGGACCACCCTGTATATTTACAGGAAATATAGGCAAAGTATTGATCTATAAACGTGAAAAAAATGTTAACTGCATTTTAAGAGACAAAGTAACGCTTTAGATAGGTGTGGAAGTTGATTTCTTATATAGTAAAAATTGTTCTCCGAATACATGTTCTGAAAAGCAATAATAGGAGTAAACCACTTTAAAAGTGATACTGCATGGGTTTTAAAATAGACAATTTGTGTACATGTAGTTCTCAAATTTTTTTTACAGCATGGCTAAAAAGTCAGTCCCCCCCCCCCCAAATTTCCAGAATGCGTGCAAAAATGAAAAATCAGACAATGGGTAGGCTACATATAGGAACCATGGGGCATTGAATTTAATGGTGCTTCAAACATATGGCTCCAATGCCCATTTCAAGGGCTTTTAGGTTCTATCTCTTAAACGGCACTAGCTACAAAGAAAACGTCATATAGAAAGTTGTAGGGCGTCGAAGAATTAGTTTAATGGCTCCATTTGAAACATTTAACTATCGATGGCCACACAACAGATGACTTCTGGGTTTTGTGTATATTTGCACTCATGCATAACACCGCTACATACATGAAAAAACCAAGTCCTTAAGCTTTCCTGCAATGTAGAGGTGTTATGCATTAGTGCAAACATACAAGAAGCCCAGAAGTCATTTGTTTTGAGGCGATCGATAATTAAATGTTTCAAATGGAACCATTAAATTAATTTTACGATGTCCTACAACTTTCTAGTTGACGTTTTATTTTGTAGCTATTACCGTTTAAGAGATATGACCTGAAGGCCCTTTAAATGGGCCTTGGGGCATATGTTTTAGGCACCATTAAATTCAGCGCCTCATGGTTCCTATATGTCCTCATTGTCTGATTTTTTTTCATTCTTGCGCCCATTCTGGAGATTTGAGGGTTGCAACAGACTTTTTAGCCACACTGTATAATTGGTTTATGTATCATCATCGGATTTAACATAAATTTAATCCGTTCCAACTATATTGCATGTCCATTTAGAAAACATAATTTTATTTAAATAACCATTGCACAAATTTCAGACCATTAACTTTTTTAAGGACAGCTTCCCAACGAGCAAACTGTTAACAGCAATGCTGGTGCCCACGCCGAACTCATGCAGGCTTAGGTAATTTTAATCTTTTGCTTTTCACCTTCTCGAGTGCTTAACTCTTAATACTTTTAATTGCACGCTGGGATTGGTTTTTTAGGATGTCCATCATTCAAAATCCAAACGCCAAAAGCGTAATTAGGCGACAGTCGGCTAATGCTTTTGAAAATAAAACCCATGAGCGATCCCAGTGTAATGTACTCGTATCATGCATGCAAGGGGATGGAAAAAAAACGAAACAAAAAAATAACGGACATTAGGAGTGGGTCTACCTGAGAAGAAAAAAACTAACCTGAAAATGGCACCACATAGTCGCTGTATAATGATTTCAAAGATTAGACACATGCTCGCAATTATTCATAAAAGCAATCTAAGAATAACGTGGCTAGAACTACTTTTCTTAAAAATAGTAAAGGTATCGATGAGCAAATATTTCATGACGTTTAATTATACATAGAAGATAATGAATACATCCAAATTTTTCTAAAGCAAGACATCCAATTTTTTAATATTAAAAATAAAATCGGTGAAAAAAAAAGTTCAATGAAATAACGCAATTCGGAATATTTTTTGAAATGTAATCAAAATCGATTAAAAAGAAATTTTAAACACATTCTGATTATCACGAATCTTATAATATCTATGAATATAATCTGTTGAGGTCGGTTTTTTTGTGAACCTATTATTATAATTCTTGTTGAAACAATTTCTAATTTTTTTAGACATCGAATGTTTTTATCAGACATTCAATTGTTTAAGATGTTTAAAAAAATCGATGAACAATAAAGTTCAGAGGAATAATGTAATTCCGAATATTTCTTGAAGTGTGGAAATCTAAATCGATTATACAGAAAATCTAAGCATTTTCTGATTATCACGGATCTTATATCTCTATACATGTATATAAAGAAGATATGCATGTGTTCTTATATGTTTGTACGTTTGCATACGGGGTTCAGTAGCGGAAGATTATTTTCTTTTTTCTTGTTTGTTTTGTTGTGATGACGCAAAACATGTACAAAAAAAATAATCTTCCGCTACGGGACTCCGTATGTTTTTGGTTTTTGTTCGTGGCGAAACTTTGGTAGGCCTACGATCGTTTCGTCCCACTATCGGTAAGTACAGCCCGGGTAAAGCCGGGAAAACCAGCTGGCTTATAATCTGTTAAGTTCCGTTTTACGAACCTATAGCATTATAATTCTATAGTTAAAGCAACATGTAACGTATTCGAAAATTGAAACAGCGTCTGTTTTTACTTAAAACAATTTGAACATTATCTTCATGAAGTACATGCAATTATAGGTTTTGTGTAGTTTGGGATAACTCAATATAAAATATTACTTTGATATATTTATTAATCATGCTTGCATTAGAATTATATACTTTAGGAGCACTTGCTAAGCTTTACATGTCTAACTTTGGCAGTTTTACCAAGTCCAGTCAAGTGCCTCTAATTGATTGTATTTATCTTCAAATCATCTGATTTGAAAATATCAAAGTTCATGCCTTTTGCTGGGTAAACAAGTCTGATGCAGCATCGGATTGCAAAAATCTTGCAGAAGCATTGCATGCTCAATTTTTAATTATCATGCACTGCTCGTACTTAATGGGATCAAACCAAAAATAATTAACCTGAAAACATGCAAACCGATAATTGTCACAGAAAACGCAGATCATGGAAGGCATCTAAAATCATAGAAATCTTTGAAAATTATGGTCAAAATCTTGCAGAAGTATTGAATTACAATTTGTAATTGGCATGTAGGGCCTACGGTGCGTATACTACAAAGAGATACGTACTGGATACCGGTATATAATATCTTTCTTTTCGACAGCTGATGATGATACACAATTTTTCATGATTCCGTTACAATTAAGCTTGAGGAACAACTCTGGCTTATAAATAAAAGTGAAGAATCGGATGTAACAACAAAGTAAAGATAAACCTGAAACTTGGCTGAAAGAATGCTGGCCAAAAGTTGTCACATATAACTACAGATCATAGAAAGCATTGAAATTCCTGGAAATCATTGCCAAAAACTTGCAGAAGCATTGCATTAGGCTACAATTTGCAATAAACCTTATGCATAGTTACGTATATGGGGCTACATCATGTGATCTTATCATCGAATCAACAACTAAAAGAACGTGCATGCCTCAGCATTGCCACCGGGCAATTTTCGCCAATGGAATGAATGAAGTGTCACGTGATACAGGCACGCTGACGAAATCTAAATCTGCATAAGGTCCATTATTACAAGGTCTCGTACTACAGAGAGATCAATGTTTTTTTTTTCTTCAAAGCTTGTTAATGATTTAAACATTTTTTATGATTCCGTTACAAGCTCGAGATTCAACTCTGATTCACAAATAAAAATATCGAAACGGATCAAAGAAACAAAAATTTTAAAGTTAACCTGCAATTATGCGGACCAAAAGTTGTCTATAAGTTTTCTCCAAAAAAATTCAGACATTTGCTCGAGGAGCATCTCCCGTTTTGAGCTGTCCCAAATCCTTGTCCTTGATCTTAAGGTGCATGCTGTTGCGGGAGGATTACGGTTCCTCGCACGATGCGCTTATGGCCGTGGAATGTCAAATCCTCCAAGAAAATTAAACGGAATTTCCCATTCGGTGAGTGGGCATTCGCTCCAGCCGGGCGATATGTATTTCCCCGACCTGTTATTACAATCAGGATCATGAAAGAAAATGATCGATTGTGATAAATGATGCGCCAAGGTAAGACAGCGGCACAAACAAACCCGGCTACAAAAAGAAAATGAGAGGGCGAGAAGGAGCGCAGGAGATGCATCAGGACGGTAAACACGAAATTCGTGGTCCACGCATTACGATTTCCTGAGTAATAACTTTACATCCTATTAACTCCGTGGGGATGGAATCGTGCACCACTGCGCATCAAGGCATGCACATGCAATTCATTTTCCCCAGGGCCCCGTCCCCCCCAACAATCCCCCTCCCCCCTGTGGGTGCAGTCACCCCCTCGCCCAACTCGGGATGGGGTGGGGGAGGGTGTAAGAGAGTGTGTAAACACATGATACTATTCAGGTATTCGTGACCCAACATATTAATTACATCCCTGGCAGCTGTTGATCTGACAGCATGGCAAGGAGCACGCGAAGATTTCGTTTAAATTAGTTTCCATTTGATAAATGAAACCTTTGTTTCTCTGCTAGAATCAGCTGCGTGATTACAATGCTGCAATAGGTTCGGTGTTGAAGATCCGCTTTTGAGGGCCAGGAACGCCGCTGATGCATAATTGCAAGTGTTCTTGTCGACCGAGGTGGGCTGGTCGACAGATCGTTGCAATTGGAAAACGCGAGAATTGACCAGATCTTGGCTTGCCAAGGAAACAAATTGCGTAAGATTTTCCACGATGAAGTTAAATATTGATGAAGTTTGAATAAAGATGGAGAAGCTGAATGAAATTGAAGCAAAGTTTGCAACATCCGGCGCTATATACCAAGGATCATGTATTCTTGGTCTTCAGAAAGGTTTTTAGCTTGCCCAGAAACATAGCTGACGTTACATTTTCCACATTTATGTCAAATATTTCTAAGGTATGAATAAAGGTGGAGAAGCTAAACGAAATTGCAGCAAGATTTGAAAAAGTTGGCTTGTCAGCATGCAGTACGATCATTCAGCTCTACCAATAATCATGTTTGGGTCTTCACACGCGTCAGAAAGGTTTTTATCCTGCCCAAGAAAATAAATTACGTAACATTCTCTACAATGATGTCAAATATTGCTGAAGTTTGAATGAAGATGGCAAGCTGAAGTAACTTTAAGCAAGATTTGCAAAAGTTGACTTGTCAGCAGAACGAACATCCGGTGTTATAAACCGAGGATCTTGTCTGCATGGGTCTTCAGAAATGTTTTTAGCTTGCACAGGGACATAAATTACGTTAAATTTTCCACAACGATGTCAAATATTACTGAAGTTTGATTAAAGATGGAGAAGCTGAAGGAAATTGAAGCAAGATTTTCAAAAATTAGCTTGTCAACAGAACGATTATTCAGCTCTACCAATGATCATGTTTGGGTCTTTAGAAAGGTTTTCAGCTTGCTCAGGAACATACATTACGTAACGTTTTCCACAATGATGTCAAACATTGCTGAAGTTTAAATGAAGGTGGAAAAGCTGAAGGAAATTGAAGCAAGATTTGCAAAAGTTGAATTGTCCGGAGTATACGATCATTCAGCGCTACCAATGATCATGTTTAGGTCTTGGGTACGTCTGTTTGATGTGTATGATAAACAGAAATTCACCAAAAAAAATCGCTGTCAAATGACACTATTTGACGGCTTATTTCTTAAACTACAGTAAAAACTTGTTAATTCGATGAGCCATTTTTATTTCCTTAAAACAGTCAGAACGGATTTTTTTCTAGGCTGTTACTTATGAAAAAAGTCACTTAATCCGGTCGCTCATCGCATAATTCGATCATGTAATACATGTTTGGACAACGTCCAGGCACGCATCAAAACATCTAATGCACCAGTAGCTTAACTTATATGATTTTTCTGCGTATTTTAGTTTGGTAAGGTTTTACAATGTTTTTATGTTCATCGTCTACTTCGGTCAGGGATGAGAAGGGAAATTTAAGGACTTTACGTGAATCAACTTTGGAAAAAGTATGAAATGTGTAACCCAAATGCGATGCTAAAGCTTGTACCACCAAGCTATCATGTAGATTATGACGCATGCAACTTACACGGAGACGTCATAACTTGATCTAAGTTAATTGCATTAAATACATGTTACACATCATTTCATACTTTTTCCAAAGTAGACGATGATCATAAAAACATGTTAAAACTTTACCAAACTAATTTGTTTTAAAATCATATATTGAATTGTACAAATGTATTTACATATTTGTAAAATAATATTTTTTTTAATGTTGTAAGTAGTGTTTTGTTTGCTGTTTGCTTCAACGGCTGAAATATATATACACGCGATATCATTGATCAATGATGCCACGTAAAATTTAATGCAATTTTTGGAAAATTGAATAAAAAGGATGACAAATTTTAACTTTTAAAAATTCAAGAAATATCAGAAAAATGTGAAACTTTCAATAACATTAAAGAATAATTTCAAGAACGGGTGCACTGAGTGTTCATAAAAACTTCCACTTCTGATCTAATAAAGAATTTTTCCAAATTAATAAGAACTTTCGATTTATATACATTATATACTGTAGTTTTAAAAAAATTAATAAAATAACTTGACGTCACTGAATTAAGCTGACTTTTTTTCCACCATGAAAAGTGACGTCATGTCTTGAGATGATGACATGTCCTTATTTCAAATAAATGATTAAGATTTGTCGAATTCTGCATTAATGTCGTGATATACCAAGGTATATAGTTTAATTTACAAAATGACATTATTGATGGTCTTATATTATACTGTATGTCCAATTGTGTAAGATATTGATATTTTTGGTACTTGAACAATTGACTTCCTTTCTGCCATTTTAAATCCTTATAAAGCAATTCAATTTATAATTGTTTAAAGTTTTCAACTTTATAATAGTTTGAAGTCCCACCTGGTAAAGTCACCGTCTGTTAAGTACGAAACCACAATGTGCTAATAAATTGGAAATGCACGACTAGGGCTTACATTGTTTCATACCTAGGCCGAGAAATCAATTTAGAACTAGTCTGAAAATGGACAGAGATTTTTCAAGAGAAAAATATAATTAAGAAGTTGAGTTCATGATGTTTGTCTTAACAACTCATGAGTGATTAGTGCAAATTTCTCGAAAGGTATAAAGGCCTCCTAGGGAGAAGAAAATTGACAGATATTTTCTCCCCCTGACAATGATTAAGAGCTAAAGTTGTGAAGAGAATGAGGGGAAAACAGAATATCATTTCAAATGTGATGTAAAAGATGGCAGCACTGTTGCGCGCGTGCTTTTGTCCTTCGGATATAGAAAACAAAAACAACAGAATAGAGTTAATGGACCTTGAGCATATTTCGTCATCATGCCATTATCACCTGACTTTCATTCATTGCATTGGCGAAAATTACCAGAAGGACCGTTTTTTTAGTTGGTTATTCGATGAAAAGATTCCGGGGTATACAGGCTCGATATTTATACCCATGAGTTAGGGCAAATTTCCTTGGAAAATATGTTTCCAATGATATTTCCCGAATTAAAATCGATCCTATAGGGCCGGTTGCATCAACTTAGGTTAAAATCCGAGGTTTTTAACCTTGGGTTGAAATTTGACTCCTGGTTAACCTTCAGATTAGATGTTTGTGTTGCTCCAATTTACTCATATGATGAAATATCCCCCAGGGTTATGGAACACATGTTTAACCTGCTGTAACCAAAATGGAGGATAGAAATGGAAATAACTTTGAACAATGCTGCCAGATTGCACATCCTGGCTTCACCTGTCGGTGTGACCAGGTGTTGAATCATGCACAATTCCCTAGTTTCATCAGATTCATCTGTATAGTGTCCATGTTGCTTTTCGTAATAACCCGAGGTTTAACCCTGCCTACTGGCTGGATTAACCTTTCTTTTCATTTCTCCCCTAACCCGTGTGGGTTAACCTACTGTTTAACTTTCTGTTGCTAATTGGTTGCCATTTGGTTTTAGGTACATCAACTTGTGAAAGCAATGTAGCCTATATAATGTACGTTATATACTGCATATAGCCTAAACATTTGTAGCAAATATGCGAAACAATTTGAGTAAAGCTGGTCATACACGAGGCGAATTATTTCTGGAAACGTTCAAAAAGTTCTGTCTTTTAGAATGTGAATTCTAATGTGAAAAACTAAAAAATGTTCAGAAATATGCGCTTGA
>JAQGBX010006446.1:0-12466 GCA_034698745.1 Megaphyllum sjaelandicum
TGATTTTATACATGGGTCCCTATGGCGGGACCAGCATATTTTTTTGATTTTAGAGAGGATTTGATTTTACACGGGTTGATTTTAGACAAGTTCTACTGTATTGCTATTGACACGATCTTTACCATAATACTGTCTGTTTTTAAGCCATGTCTGGAAGAAATGTTAATTGACACGCGATAATAATCCTAGGCAATCTGAAATGAACCTAATTAAAAACTTAAAACGTAATTGGTAGATTATTCTAATTAAAATAATTGATCCTAATCCCACCCCAAACATCATTATCTCCACCAATGAAATCAATCAAAACATAGTTTGAACAAAATTGCATTCATCAAACGAACTAATGAATTTTTTTACCCCCGTCAAGTTGAACACAAATAATTGTCAAAAAACCTCGGAAAACAAGTAATAATTGAGATTCAGGGGCGAACCAATTATGGAACAAGTTAATCGATTCTTGGATTTAATTTTCAAAATAAATCTATTCAGTCAATTTGAAGCATCCCAAAAAAAATAATGTTGAACTAGAAGTCAGTCTTAATTGGGATGCAAATTGAGTGAAGTTTTCAGTAGTGCTCGGGAAATTTGGTTTGAAAATTGATTTATTTTAATGATATGCAGCAGGAGTTGAGCTGTTGACAAAAATCATGGAAATTTGCATTAAAAGCAAGATGGCTTTGGCTGCTTTTACTCGATAGAGTGGAAATTATAATTTATACTCTGGGGGAATTTGAGCAAATTAAGTGGCAAAAGGTCAAGTGGAAATGAGTTGAAATAATCAGCCATTAGCTCAGGTTGACTGGAACACTTAATTAAGACACTCCAAAAATTAATTCACGGTTTTTCCTACCTGTTGTACGTTTCGTTGATAAGCCAGATAAACTGCTAGCATTTCTGAAATATAACAAAATGGAAACGAATCAATATATTTGATTTTTTGAAATATAAAGCTGAATTTTAAAAATGTGTAATTGATATGAGCTGTGTATCATAATTAGCTTTAAAATATGTATCGATGCATTCCAAATTATTCATTGAAATCTTTAAAATGGGCTAATTAATATATTTACAAATGCCTTTTTTATTTCAATAAATATCAGTTCAATTTTGAATTAGATTCAAAACCTAACAATTGAATTCCAAAAATGTATTGATTGAAAGCCAAAATGTATCGATTGAATTTGTGTTCAAAAAATGTATTGATTGAATTTGTGTTAAAAAAATGTATTGATTGAATTTCAAAAATGTATGGATTGAATTTAAAAATATGCATCGATTCAATTCAAAAAATGCATCGATTGAATTAAAAATGTATCGATTGAATTCCAAAAAATGTATCGATTGAATTCCAAAAATGTATGGATTGAATTCAAAAATATACATCGATTGAATTTAAAAAATATGCATCGATTGAATTCAAAAAATGCATCGATTGAATTAAAAAATATGCATCGATTGAATTCAAAAAATATGCATCGGTTGAATTCAAAAAATATGCATCGATTGAATTCCAAAATATGCATCGATTGAATTCAAAAAATATGCATCTGTTGAATTCCAAAAATATGCATCGGTTGAATTATAAAAAATGTATCGATTAAATTTTAAAAATGTATCGATTGAATTCAAAAATATGCATCGATTGAATTCAAAAAATATGCATTGATTGAATTCAAAAAATCCATCGATTGAATTCAAAAAATCCATCGATTGAATTCCAAAAATGTATCGATTGAATTCCAAAATATCGATTGAATTTAAAATGCATCGATTGAATTTAAAATGCATCGATTGAATTTAAAATGCATCGATTGAATTCAAAAATATGCGTCGATTGAATTCATGAAATATGCATCGATTGAATTCAATTTGAATGCCTGAATTAAATTCAGGCATTCTTCGTATAGTGACCACCTGTGTACAGTGATCAACATAGCATTTTTTTTGGTGGTCACTCCTAACAGGTTTTACTGTATAAAACAAGTCAAAAATGTGTACGAGTATACAATATATGTATTTCCACGAATATATAACTGGCATTAGTGTACATATTTCAAGAGCTACAATTTTTTTTACCAAACTTCAGATGATATTGAAAACCAAGATGGATGGCACGTATTATCATAAACATACAATCCACATATTGTACTCAATTCGGAATGTTTTGTAAACCAAGATGGATTAAATGTTTTCGACCATTTATTTCCCGTATATTTCGTACATGGCATGATTTCCATCAAAACATGAATACTCGCATGCACTAAATTAATGATGGTGATAAAATATATGATAGTGGAGGTGAAAGATGGAACAAGTAGATCAATGGCTTTATTTTTCTGACCTTTTTTTTTCTTCCCCAAGCAGAATTTCTTTTTCCGGTAAATAAATTGACTCTAGGAAACACTATATATGCCAAATGCTATCAATTTAAAAAAAATAACATGAGTTGTGTATTCTGTAGCTATCTAATGGCATGAAAACTGATCGATGTTCAAAGTGAAATGTAAGCCTTGAAAATGCAGGATATTTTGCTGGACTGACCTTTCACGGATCTATCTGAAAGGTCATGTGATAAAAATAACAGTGTAACAATGTTTCAGACGCCCTTTACCCGACTTTAAAGGGGGTAGTTATGAAGTTTTGAATGTCCCAATAAACGTCCTAAACATATCCAATTAAATGTCTCGAAAAGGTTTCATTAAATATTTAAAAATATTTCCTATTAAATATCTTCAAAATGTCCGATTACATGTTCAAAAATGTGTCTGATTAAATATTCAAAAGAATGGTCCATCATTTGAATGTTAAAATAATTTATAAATACGGTATATTGTCGTTTTGTTTTAATTATATATTTTTTTTGGTTCAAACACGCATTTATAATAAATGCTGAATTATCGACTAGTGAACCTATTTCAACACACTGTAGATTGAATGATTCAATCGATACGCGTTGAATTTAATCTATACATTGTTTTTAATTCAATCGATGCATTTCTTGAACTCAATCGAAACGTATTTCAATACAATGAAACCTGGAAAAGTGACCACCTTTGAATGGTGACCATCTGTTTATGGTGACCACTTTTTAGTGTATTGTTATTTCTAGTATACATTTCCTGCATAAAAGTTCTCTGTATAGTGACCTGTGACACCTGTCTATTGTGTATAGTGACCAGTGTGTGTTGTCTTTTTTGCTATCTTTACATTGTCATTGTACCTTATATAGTGACCAGATAACAGATGAGTCACATTACATCTTTCTTTAACCCATGGACATGATGATTCTGTAATTTTTTGATTTTGGGGCTTTTTACTACATTTATTACAGTCTACATGATTAAGTACAGTGTACATGTTCATTATTTTAATATAATTCACGCATTCTTTGTATAGTGACCATCTGTGTACAGTGATCAACATAGCACTTTTTTGGTGGTCACTTTAACAGGTTTCGTTGTATTTTTTATTATATCGTGACGTATTTTTATTGCGTGGCTAGCCCCTGAACGAGTGTTTTATTTAATGGCTCTATTTTGTGCCCTAAAATGTGTTCTAATGTCGCCATTATATTTTATAGTAAAGTAAACAAGAGTCCCCTTTGGATTAGGCATTTAATGTATTTTTAAAAATGTACGAAATGAAAGGTTTGACATAAATGGTCGTTAGAGGGAGCGAGCGTGAGTCTAACCTAATTTGCTCCTAATCAAATCCGAACACATTTTTACGAGGAATTTCCAATTTATACCTTAAATAGCAGATAAATTTTCATCCCCCAGGCACCGATAGAGAGTTAACTTACGAACTCTCGACACACGAAACGACACATTAAAAAAAATCTCGGGGAATTTATGAGCCCTAACAATTTTATGGAAGAAATTTGTCCTGATTTTTTTTCTGCTCTCTTTGACGTTTTGATTTTCACCAAATTTGCGGTCATGCTAAAGCTGACAATTTTTGTTTAAAATCTGAGTGATGTTTCCTAGAAATTTCCATCCCCGTTTTCAATGGTTGGAAAAATTGTTAAATTTTCGACCCAAGAGTCAGAGAACCGGCTGGAAAAAAAATAAGTCACCAAAATTTGTAAATGAAAATCGCAAAGTTTAAAACATTTTTATATAAAATTCTCAAATTAAAATGAAATCCGCACATTTTTTGACTCAAAAGTAAGGCTGAGTTTGGAGAAAAAATAAGTCGCTAATTTTTCAAAAGAAAATCGCAAATTTTAGATTTTGTTTTAAAATGAAATTTTAAAATATTTGAAATAAAATTCGCACATTTTTTTGACTCAAAAGTAAGGCTGAGGTCCATCTAAACACCGACAAAATTCACGAAGTTTTGAGAAAAAATATATCGCTAATTTTTTCAAAAGAAAATGGTAAAGTTTCGAAACTTTTTTAAATGGAATTCTCAAATTGTTGAAATGAAATACGCACAATTTTTTGACTCAAATGTAAGGCTGAGATCCATCTAAACCCCGAAAAAATTTACGAAGTTTGGAGAAAAAATGTATCGCAAATTTTTCAAAAGAAAATGGTAAAGTTTCGAAACGTTTTTGAATAGAATTCTCACATTGTTGAAATAAAATCCGCACAATTTTTGACTCAAAAGTAATACTGAGATCCGTCTAAACCCGGAAAAAATTTGCAAAGTTTGGATAAAAAATATATCGCTAATTTTTTTTAAAAAAAATCTCAAATTTTACATTTTTAAAAAAATAAAAAATTCTCACTTTGTTGCTTTGAAATCCGCACATTTTTCGACCCATGCATGGTCAGGTTAAGATGCGGCTAAAACCCGAAAAAATTCAAAAAGTTTTAGAAAAGAATCACATATTTGTAAGAAAAATTCGATTAATTTAAAATAAATCGCTCATTTTTTAAAAGAAAGTAACTAAATGTAAAAAATAAATAAAAACACTTTTTTTTGAAAATAAAAATAAGCATTTCTACTATTTTGTAACAAAAAAATAAATTTTACAATGTAAAATACAGTGTTTTTACTTCTTTTCATTGGACTGAAAATGTTTTAGTTGCCTCTCATTCCAGTCAAAAAAACTGATATATTTCAGAAAAATAAGGAAGTTACATGTCAGGTGACATTGATGGATTTAATGCCGAACGTTTGATTTTGTTATAATAATGTAGTAATTAGAAGGTTATTAGAACTGCTAAGTTAAATGCTGTTGTGTTAATTGTTCCCCTTGAAGGTTGCAATCACTGCTCACATGTGTGATATGTGACAAAGCTTCAATATGTATGGTTTTAAACTTGTATAATTATCCCTGCTTTGTAAGAATTCAGCAAAACAAGTATATTTCTTTTGTATTTTATCACTAACGAAAACGTTACGCACCAACGTTTATATCTTGTTTACGTTTATAGCGAGACTATAAACTGAAATTCTTAAAATTATTCACAACATCCTCGGTACTAGAAAGCATAACCACTCTTTTTTTATATTTTTGTTGAGGAAAAACAATGGGTTGTTTGCATATATTGCTAGTAAAAAAAAGTTAGACTACTTGTTTGTTGATAACTTAACCACTTTTATGCGGTATATAAAATTTAAATTCATAATTTAATATTTCTCTCCTAATCTATGCAAACTACAAGTGCTTTGTTGAAAAAAATCCTTACGGAACTTTTTATTACTTATTTCTTGTAAAATATTAAACTAAATAAGTGTAGTTATCTGCATTCGTTCTTATAACTTGAAATCTGTTTGCTGTTTGAAAATATTTTCCATATGTGGTCTACATTTGTAAATATTTAAATTAGCAGTATTTTTCAGCGCCATTAGTGGGCAATTTATACTTATAGCCAAGCTTTGTGGAAAGCATTCATAAATTACTTTTGTCCAGCTTACATTTTCTCAAAACCAAACAAATTGCTAATTTATTAAATTGGCTGAATTGAAAGTTCAGTTTTTTCGATTTCATTTGATACTGTTGTTGTAAACATGACCAAAAATTCTTTAGCCCCTTAGATTAAGCTCAAACAAACTGTTATTCAACTTTCTTGTACAAAAGAGTAAGGTTTAATTTATTAGTCTCTCTCAATAACATAATTACTATTCCATTATATCGTAAACATAATTGTAAATTAAAATTAAAAATTGTTTATACCCCTGAGATAGACAATCTTTAATAGCACTAATGCCTTGCGGAGAAGAATCACAATTGTTAATTTTTTAAACTTTTATTTTACACAAACTCAAACATACTGATGTTTCTGTACTAAAAGTACAGTTTGAATCTACGGTATCTCCTACTAATACTTGTCTGTTATTATGCTATAAATACGTACAGTTTATAAAAAGTTAAAATTAAAACTTTATTTTACCCCTAAATAATGATTAGGCAGTCAGCATTAGCTCAGTTGCATTGCAGTAAAGCATTTCTATTGCCAATTTTTTTTAAAACTTTATTTCCATCAAATAAATGGATAGTTCTTTAAATTGTCTTTATGAAAAGTACATTTTTAATCTCTAATATCTCCTACTAACACTTATCAACTATTGTTTTGTTGATATCTATAAAAATTAAAATCACTTAACCCCCACCCCTAAGATTGAGCAATCCTTATTAGCACTAATGTCTTGCGGTGAAAAATACTTTTAGGGTAATTTTCAAAGCTTTAATTTTCCACAAATTTGAACAAACTACTGTTTTATTAAATTGCTTTCCCGTGCAGAAAGTAAATATGTATTCTACGAGATATTCTACTAACGCTAATCTACTTTTATGGTCTAAACATGTATAAAAATAACAATTAATATAATGTCTGCCCCCTAAACGTAGGCAATCCTTACTAGCATCACCGCATTGCGGTGAAGCATCCCTATTGTCAATTTTGAATTTTTATTTTGCAAAAAACCAAACAAAATGTCACTGTTTTTGCATCAGTTGTAGGAATGGTGTGCGGTTAAAATCACTAATCTACTATTATGGTCTAAACGTGGATAAAAATAAAAATTAAATTATCTGCTCCCTGAACGTAGGCAATCCTTACTAGCAGTAGTGCTCTGCGGTGAAGCATCCCTATTTTTAGTTTTTAACTTTTATTATTGCACAAAACCTAACAAACTGTTACTGTTTTTGCATCAGTTGTAGAAATGGTGTACGGTTTAAATAAAAAATCTACTATTATGGTCTAAACGTGGATAAAAAATATTTAAATTATCTGCTCCCTGAACGTAGGCAATCCTTACTAGCAGTAGTGCTTTGCGGTGAAGCATCCCTATAGTCAATTTCAAACTTTTATTTTTCACAAAAACAAACAAACTGTTACTTGTTTGGGCATCAGTTATAGGAATGGTGTGCGGTTAAAATAACTAATCTACTTTTATGATCTAAACGTGTATAAAAATAAAAATTTAATTATCTGCACCCTGACCGTAGGCAATCTTTACTAGCAGTAGTGCTGTGCGGTGAAGCATGCCTACAGTCAATTTTAAACTTTTATTTTCCACAAAAACAAACAAAACTGTTACTTGTTTTGGCATCAGTTGTAGGAATGGTGTGCGGTTTCGGTCGATGTTATCTCTATCCAACAATTGTTTTCTCGCAGAAGTCAACCGAGTTGTGTCGCGACGCCTTCTCGCTTTTATAATGCCAGACATATAAAATGCTAATAAAAACAATGCAATTTATTGGCATCAAATCCTCGTTGGGTATCAGAGGCGTTGCAGCGCCTCGATCACGAGAATTGTCACCCTGGGAATTAAATGACAAACTGATGTTGATATAAAATATGGTGTTTTAGTGAATCAATAAGGAGCGCAGGCACTCGTTCAAAAAACGATTTCATCCGATCAACTTTCCTTAACATCTAATGCCTTTTCTTCGAGTACTCTTCACCTCCAATTAAACGCGATTCGAGCTGAGTTCAGCCAATAGCAATTTTTCATAGCTGCTTTTATTTATTTCTGTTCAGATTTCACTGCTGGAACAAATAGATAAGCGACATACATGGATAAATTTACTCACGCACAAAAAATGAGGCGTTTATGGACGTGTGAACAATTGGACGAGTCCAGACAGATGTGCAATTTTCATGACATGCACGATAAATTGCACACGTTTGGATATTTAAAATATGTGGACGTGGATTGATGAGATTTGTTTATTTTTAACCAAACTTTTACGGGGGTACATTTTTTCGTATTGTGTTGGTTCGTTTTAAAAGCATCAGGGTTCCCCCAGACCTGGAAAAGTCAGGGGAGAACGGTTTGTTTTGAAAAAGTCAGGGAAATTCAACGCAGTCAAGGCGATTCAAAGCCCATTTTCCGAGTAGAAATGTGCGAAAAATTTCCACATTTTCGAAGTACAGATTTGCAAAATTTTCCATCTTTTTCGAGTACAAATTTGCAAAATTTTCCACCTTTTCCGAGTACAAATTTGCAAAATTTTCCATCTTTTCCGAGTACAAATTTGCGAAATTTCCCACCTGTTCCGAGTACAAATTTGCACAATTTTCCACGTTTTTTGAGTTCAAGGTATAGCAAAATTGTCCACGTTTTTTGAGTTCAAGTTAGCAAAATTGTCCACGTTTTCCTAGTTCAAATTGGCAAAATTGTCCACGTTTTCAGAGTACAAATTAGCAAAATTGTCCACGTTTTCAGAGTACAAATTAGCAATATTGTCCACGTTTTCCGACATTTTCCGTGTACAAATTTTCAAAATTCTCTTGGTTTTCCGAGTTCAAATTTTCCACATTTTCCGAGGACAAATTTTTTAACATTTTCCGAATAAAATTTTTTTTTTTAAATTTAAAAAAAATTTCTTTGTTAATTTTCAAAATTGTCGTTTGTAAATTAAAAAAAAAATTGCAGTGTCAATTTTGGAAAATTTAAATTTTTCACGTTGTTATTGGTCAGGGAAATTTTTTTTGAAACTTGGAAAAGTCAAGGAAAAGTCAGGGAAGTTGAAAATGAAATTTCTGGGGGAACCCTGGTATATTATAAATGCAGTTTTAAAAATTTCCACCACTAATTTTTTCAGAAAACAGCAATTTTAATACTGTTCAAATACTTTTTTTTGATCACTGCAAACACAATTTTAAACATGTATACAGGTAATTGTAGATTGCCTTGCATGTTAATGGCGACACCCGCAATCGACTTTCGTACCTTGGCTTGCAAACTTCGATTTTGCATTCTTGCATAATTTTATTGTTGTTTGTGAATGAAATGAAAACTTTCAAATTTGGCGAAAATATTCGTTCGCTAGTAAACTATGGATATTGTCTCGATATTAACATTGAAGAGAAAAAAAATCTGGAGATTGGGAAATATTTGGGAAAAACGCACGTCAATATCTGCATTTGCTTATTATCGGATGGACCTCCTTATGCAACTTTTATGACTGTATCACGAGACATTTAATGCTATTTTTACGCTGTTTGGCTGGCCACCTGCTTAACCTTTAATATCAAGTTTATACCCGTTTTATTTAACTCGATTAAATGCACGTTGAGAGATGGTAAGCAGGAATTCTTGCATTTCGCAATTCACTTATCATAATTGAGCATCCGTGACCCTTTTATTTCTTGCTTTTGATTGAAAGTAGGAATTTGGGTTCCCCCACATCGCCATAAATTTGCGTTTGTAAACAGCAATACTAAAAGCGGATGACACTCGATTAATCCCCTCCCCCCACTCCCTCTAAGTAATCTCCAGTTAATCTAACGCAATCCGACAAGTCAACGGTTTGGACCAGTATCTTATAAGAACTGGGCCAATCGTGTTTAATTGGCCTACTTGGACAATTTTTGGAGGTAACATTGGTAACTGATGGAGAGAGGAGGGGCTTCCCCCATACCCCCACTTTGTTTCTGGTTTTAATTGCGCGAATTAATGGTTTCTTTTTGTTTTTCTCGTTTTGATATTGACCTACTGCCTATTAACGTTTGTAATCGCCTCTTTTTTGTTGGTCAGCTAGCTTTGTGCCTCGTGACCTTTACCCTTTTCAGTTCTATGCAATGTAATTCTTCACCATTTCGTGTTTTGGTAACATTAGCAGCACGTTGTGCCATAGCGAGCTTCCGATACATGAGTGTTCATTCAGTGCAGTGGTCAAGCTAGAATTGTTGGTCAGTTGTTTAATCTCAAGACACGCTATTTGTAGGACGGACGTTTGATCGGTACTATCTTCTCCAGGAATTCTCACGTGAATATCAAGTTTGCCGGGGATATTTTTTCCCTGAATTTTCCATGAATTTTTGGCGAAATTTCAAAGACAACGACGCTAGGTTTCAAAGATTTTCACATCTGGTCAACGAGGATGTAAATCCTATTGTTTTGACATGGTTTGGTGATCTTTCGAAGTTTTTCAATTAGACATCTGCAGTTTCGTAAAGGACAAAACGTCGAAAATGCTGCTGAATTTCACGGGCGTGTTTTCGCGAATTTTCCCCAAATTCCCGAAAGATCGTTTCGAACTCATGCTAATTTTGTGCCTCTTGTGTATCTGGAATTTGGTCCACTTCGACGGGTGAGTTTCCCGCTTAAATTTAACGATTGATTACGTGATTTTTGAGGGTTATTGTTTTCTGCGCAGAGATGGCGCAATTTGTCTGTTTTTGCGATGCCATCTATTGATAATTATGCGGCGGTACTTGTTGGCACTTGTGTACAGGGTTCCCCCAGACCTGGAAAACCTGGAAAAGTCTGGGAAGAATGGCTTATTTTGAAAAATTCAGGGAAATTCAACGCAGTCACGACGATCCAAAATTAATAGTTCTACAAGGTTAGCTCAGGGCCCATTTTCCGAGTAGAAATTTGCAAAATTTGTCCACATTTTCGGAGTACATATTTGCCAAATTTTCCACGTTTTCTGAGTATTAATTTGTAAAATTTTCCACGTTTTCTAAGTACAATTTTTCCACGTTTTCCGAGTACAAATTTTCAAAATTTTCCACGTTTTCCGAGTCCAAATTTCCAAAATTTTCCACATTTTCCGAGTAAACATTTGCAAAATTGTCCACTTTTTCCGAGTAAACATTTGCAAAATTGTCCACTTTTTCCGAGCACAAATTTTTAACATTTTCCGGATACAACATTTTTTTTAAAAAAAATTCTATGTTAATTTTCAAAATTGTCGTTTGTAAATTTAAAAAAAATGTATTTCCTAATCTCACCTGTGGAAAATGTTATGTAAATTTTTCACGCTGTCATTGGTCAGGGAAATTTTTTTTTAAACTTGGAAAAGTCAGGGAAGTTGAAAAGGAAATTTCTAGGGGAACTCTGGTGTATATGTTATAGTGGCTTGAAGTTTTGTTTCTAACAAGTTGTTTTTCGCAAGTAAAGGTTTTGTATATGAAATGTTTCCAACCTATAAAATACACCTAAAAAGTGTTAAAAAAATGTCAGAAAAAATGCAATTTTGAGCATCTCCGAAAAAGCTGCAAATAGCGTAAAATTAAATGTTCTAATGTTAAATGTTACATTTTTACGGAAATAAAGTTTGATTATTTTTATTTTTAAAATTAATCTGTAGTACAATTGATGTATAACAATATGATCCGAAAAATCATTTAAAGATTTTTTTTGGATAAATAAATGTACGTTAACAATTGGCTGAAATTCGACGGCGATTTGTTACAGTCTTTAGAAAAATTTTCCTCTAATTTGTAACGTCGCGTCGCCTCTTTTCAAGTTTCCAAGTTTTCAAGAAATATTGTAAATATTCAAAACAATGTAGGTAATTAACCGGGGTTGCGAGGAAAGCACGTCTTAATTAACCGTTGAAGGTGTTTATCAGACTATTACACCGGAAATGGGTGCAACTGGTCACGCGAATTATATGATGTTATAGAGTTTAATGGAGCTGCATCATTTCCTCCATTGTTGTTTTTTCAATTTTACAGGAATCCATATTTCATAAGTTGAATGAATTGTGTGGTGCTATAATTCTTTTATCGCTTCGTGGTAACATAACCAGTTCTGGTTTGAATTCTGAACATTTCCTCTTTTGAGCCTAGTATTTGCCTAATGTTTGGCTGGTTAGCAGCGTGCTTGCATTTGGAAAAATTGGGACAAGGTCGGCGTGTGCCTCTTTTAGGGGGAACCACGTGAAATTTGCAACGCGGAAGACGCCAAAGATCTTACTGCATGCTGACCTTTGCGTCGCCACAAATTTTATGCGGAAACCGCTTGAAGTGCCAAAAATCAACTACCATTTTCTTTCTCTTAATTATCGCGTTTCTTTATGTAAAATCACCGAACACATGATGCAGAAGAATAAATCTAAACTTTATTTAAAAAACTAAGCGTTGGTATAGTTACATTTAACCTTTTTTCTTCTCGCCATTCAGTTTGTTTCCTTATGAAGTACTTTTGCTTTTTTGTAACATTTTTTCAAAGTTGTTATCCACAATCCATACTTTGGCAAACAAGGTGCAAATAGAACATGTTAACCCTTGTCCATGTTTTTTTTTTTTTTTTTTTTTTTTTTTTTGAA
>JAQGBX010006447.1:0-12463 GCA_034698745.1 Megaphyllum sjaelandicum
AATTTATTTTCATAGTTTTTATTTGCCTTGCTTATTTGACCAAATATAATATTAATAAATAAACGGATTTATGGGGGTTATTTGCTGAACCATCTGATAGTTCATTGTTTATGTTTTAATTATCAGGAAAACGAGATAACTAATTAAATGTATAGTTTCTGTTTTACATTTTGGTAATCCCAGAGCTGGAAAAACTGGAAAAGTCAGGGAAACTGCACAGCTTTTCAACGTTTTCTGAGTAGAAATTTGCACAATTGTCCACGATTTCCGAGGACAAAATTGCAAAATTTTGCATGTTTATCGAAGACAAAAGTTCAAAATTCTCCACGTCTTTCAATTACCAATTTGCAATACTTTCTACATAATTTTGCAGGTATTGAAATGGAGATTTTGACGAGTTTGCTTGGACATGTGTCATTCACATGGTGAAATTTGTTTGATATTTTGTAAAACCTAAATAAAGATGTACATGTTGGATTGGAACATGTAAAGATTGGAACAGTTTGATTTTTGTTGTTATTGTAATGGGATTAGGAAAGTATTGTTTAATGTGATTGTTTGCTATGTAACTATGTGTAACAATTTTGGATCAATATTTGTTTATTGCTCACACCAGTATGAAACAGATTATTTGAATAAAAAGGTGCAATTAAATGCACCTTTCCTGGTACAATATAGCACCTCCGAAATGGTGCAATTAAATGCACTTGGTACAATATAGCACCTTTCAAAAGGTGTAATAAAATGCACCTTTGTGGGTACAATATAGCACCTCCCAAAAGGTGCATTAAATGGCACCTTTTATTAAGTGCAATATGGCAGCCAGAAAGGTGCCACCGGTGAAGCATGTGATTGCACCTCTAAAGGTGCAAAATGGTACACCTTTTTTAGAGTTTAGCCATATGGACCCCTGCCTGTTTTGCAGCTGTATTTTCCCGCCTGTTTAACACCTGCGTCTCCCCCTTACGTAAATAAACTAATGTTATTCAATTAATGTAATAGCACTGACAGCCTGCCATTTTCGCACAGATTGTATTGGCTGTGGTCGGAGCACTGTCAGGGACAGTCCCTTTATAAGGGCACTATTTTATGCAACAGTGTCAACCAAAATTCTTTCCATTAGACTATGTCTGGTGCTCTGACCATTTTTTATCTTACCAAAGAACGTTCAAACTACAACTTGATTTAACAGTGTAGCAATGCAAAACTGTTACTTTACTTTTATAAGAGTAGGTCAATTATAATAAAAAAAACTCAATACAAATCTTAGTGTGGATACTTACTTTTAACTCTATGCCCATTCCATTGTAATGAATTTAATGTAACATAATAATGAAATGTTGACGAAATTTGCACAAGGTTTATTAAGGTTATCATAACTAATTATATTAAAATGGTTAGAAATATTTCCTATGATGTAACTGTAAATAACAAAGTGCAATCTTAGACTTAACTTATTTCTACATTATTATCCAAAAAAAGCTATGTAATTAATATTATTTCTATTCCTTACATCAGCTCTCACAAAGGGCTTAAGCAGTTTCATACCTTACTCCCTGGTCTGCCCACTAAAGGACCTTAAAAAAATCCCTAGCTTTAAACTCAAAGTTTTCTTTTTATTATCTTGAAAGTCATGATGAGTGCACCTCCACGCTTCCTGTCCTTAATGGGAGAGGATCCCCAGTGCATAGAGCCTCTCATCATAAAACCTATACATTTATTTAGGAAGCCTTTGTGTGGCTTTCCTTTATACTGCCTCCAAGCAGTTGATGTTACCACTCTTCCAAAATATCCATGATATGTTGTCATACTCTAAGTGGGGCACCACTAGGACCTTGTACACCACCAAAAAAACTGGCTAGTTTCAGCCACGGCTAATGCCTGCCAGGTAACTAATAACCCTGGAACCAAGGGAGGCAGCCTCTACACACTGCTTGAAGACACTAAAGTTTGTTCGTGATTTATATACCTCGGTCCTTAGCCTCAGAGTTACTATTAAGAGGTGTCTCAAGAAATGAGAACTTTATCCTGACCAAGGTGGATCCCTTCAAACTTTTCTGGACTGAACCCTAAATATCAGCTCACACTTCAGGCCCAGATTATGTCGATATTGTGCTGCAACCTGATGTTGGCGGCCAGTGAGCTAATCTTACAGTACAGCTTGGTATCATAAGTGTATGTCAGCAATTTGGAGCCAATTTCATCCCTGATGTCAGAGGGGAAGTGTGTAACCAGGATAAATCCGAGAATAAGGCCTTCCAGAACACCAGAGAAACTTTCGAGAAACATCCATACACAACTACTCTTTGTCTACATTCACTCAGGAATGCTCTAATCCAGGTTATAACCATATGGGAGTTACATAGATGTACCAGCTTGCTTATCAAGATGTTATGAACCACACTGTCAAATGCCTGCTTAAACGCATGTGGCCTTAGGGAGACACTACCTGGTTTGAACCCTGTTTAACAAGTCTACTTTAGACAATGTTGAAGTAACTAACAGTCCTCAGTCTTCATCCATTAGAGGACTTATACATTTAACTTTGTAACACTTGATGTTGATACAGTCAAACAGTTACCTAGTGTTGCACTTTTAATCTTTGATTATTTTGGCCCAAATTTCTGTTTTGTGCATTCAGATATAAGAAGTGACCTGGTTCCGCTGTTGGCAAAAATCCTCTGAAGCTATAAGGTCTTGTTGAGTCATGTACCTCTTCCAGAGCCATCTCCTATTGATTGATGCCTTCACATTAGACACAAAGAAAGGAGCCTCTTGGGATTTGTATGACAAAGGCACATGCTAGTCCACAAGTTGTTAAACCCAGCACTCATCTACACCTTGGAAACTGTCCTTTTCATTTGCATTTAGTCTCCATGCATAAAAGTTAGCCTTGACTTGATAGGCTTAGCTTCATGAACAGACCTGTGAAACTGCTATGATAGAACTGGATAATTCATGTTACCTAATAGTGAGAGGTGTGTGATGTCCCACACAACCCCACCCTCCTAAGTTATTACCCGAACAAAAAAGGCTCCCTTTTCAGCCAAGGAGGGCATTGGTTAGGTAACATGTTGCTTCCGTACCTCATCAAAAATGCACTTCAGAAAGTGTGTGCGCAGTGTGTGAGCAGTTATAATCGCCAAACAGCAGCAGAATATTTGTTGGCCTTACTCCGCTAAGTGTGGGTTCTACAGCAGCATACCACGTCTAGCTGCTCATTGATATGCACTGTCAGCCTAATCAATTCGATAAGGTGCTGGTCAAACCGAGTGTTAATGCTAATATTAAACTTTTCCTGTGCATAAACTGCAACAACATTATTGCTGGTTTTTGTTATATACTCCTGGTACTGATTGTAACCTTTAATCCCGAGTATGCATGCAGCAATTCGATCACACAGTTATGTCTGTGTCCAGACAGCATACTTCACATTCATCATTATCAGCATAGTTGTTTGCTCCTGGAGCATAGACTCTAGGTCCGGGTAGTTTACCAAAAAAGCATGGCAATCCACATGTAGTATAGGATAGGTGATAGTCTGCTTATCAATTATGGAATAACATAAAAAAATAAAACGGGCTAGAATAGTAACTTTTTGCAATGTCAACGGGTGTCCCTGGCGTGCCCTACAAGTTTGCCACCAGGGCACGCATTACCTACATTCAATGGCAGCTATATGAGGAACGGCTGCGAAGGCCACGGGCTAGTCCTAGTCTGATCGATGTTAGGTCGGCATTGCGGATCCTCGTCTTCCAGTCCAGCGGTCACTTTTGTCATTTTGTTTGTCGGATGCGAGTGGCAACCAAGTTGGGGTTGTCCTCGCACAAAGTTTGTGATAGTTGCAGATGCGGCCTTTTTTAAATTTTGCAAATTTTGTTGGGAAGCCACATTTGCCGTTAACCATTTCTACTTGTACCAAGAATTAGAGAATAAGCACCATTGTGTTCTATCCTTGAGTCATCTCCTCATCCTTACATGGTGGAAATCGGGCCTTACTCCTCTACCGCTCGTTTTGGCGTCCGGACCTGCACTTACATCATCGGCTGCCATCCTGGCTTGCTCTACGTTGCCCCTTGTGATGGCTTACGCTTTGTGTTCCCGTGGTGCAGCCCTCTTGCCTCATTCCAGTTTGGCTGACCTTAACTCGCTACCATTTTAGATGCATCTAGCCCTGTGTCTCCTTGCCTCGGTTGCTGTTCCTACGTTTCTGATCATTGCCCGGTGTCCTCTACACCTATTGCTACGACGCCCGGCTCTGTGGACTCTCTTTAGCATTGAACCTCTGGCGCTTCCATGCTCTCCGATCTACAGACTGTCTAAGCACACTTAAACTCCTAGGTTACGTCTCACCCGGAGGATCCCAGTAATCCCTGGGTTATTGCATCAGCCAACCATATTTTCTGGACAAAGCAGTTGTCTTCCGCCCCTGGGGTGTCTTTACCACTTCGTGGTACATTAATGCCAGCCATCTCTTGTGAGTCGTCTCCCATTCCGTCATTGCCCGTGCTTTCCCTTCAGGGTGCTCCACGGCATGACTAAACGACTCGTTCATCTAGTTGACTTATTTTACCGTTCGTCTGTTCTGTCAGCTTCGTTGGAGGTCACCAGTTCAACCAACGCTGTTCCCTTGGCCGGGGTGGACTTCTCTCCCTCGGGGGTACGTCCTTTCGCGGCCGTACGCACTTTCGCAGCCGTTGGTCCCCTGTTCTCTACTAGTATCACAATTCCTTCGCTGTTGCTGCTCCATCCGGTTTTTGTTCGAGGGTGACATTGCCTGCTTGGGGTGCTGCCCCCCTATTACCTTCTGTGCCTTGTTCTTATTTCTCTGGTGGCCAGCTACCTTCGCCTGCAGGTTGGGGTTGTCCCACCCACGGGTACGCCCCCTCCGATGCTAATGGGCACGGGAGGAGGGCCTCCTCTGCTAGCTACCACTACTTCTGCGTCTCCTAGCCCCCTTCGGAGAGTAAATAACCTTTCTTTGTTTGATGGAATCTCCGATGTGGATGTGTTTCTGTACATTTTTTCGCATTTGCCACAACTTATGATTGCGATTCCGACGAGTTTGCTATCCAACTGCATACCGATCTCACGGGCACTGCACTAATTTGGTTTATCAACCCTTCTTCTACTGTAAAGGCTGCCCCCTAGCAATGCCTGCGGGACACCCTTGTTAAAACTTTTCGGAAGCATCACTGCCTTGCTAGCTATTGGAATGAGCTTCACGAGCGTATTTAATGCCCAAACAAGGCCGCTCGAGCCTTCCTGATTGCTGTAAAAGGTATCTGCTGGCGTTTAAATCCGGCTATGCCTAACGGCATTAACCTGTCTTATATGCTTAATAGCCTTCTCTTTCCAGCCCGGGCCCGAGTCAACGATATGGAGGATGTTCTTGCTGTGCATAGGGCCGCTGGGTGGTTGTTTCAAACCCCTTTTCGACCTGGGGGTCGGTTCTCGGGGCGTTTCTATGCTTTGTCACTGTCGTCTTCTGCTTCTACTTCTAGTGCCACGGGCACTTTTTCATTCGCGGCTCGCGTACGTAGGCCTGTGGCTAAATTACGTCTTTTGGTTGCAATTTGCTTGGCCATTATCAGACTAAGTGTCCCCATAAGTATCGGTGCGTCACCGTTTACAGCATCGCATTCTGGCTCGAGGTGACACGCCTGTAACCCCTGTATCCCCTGCCGTTTCTGCAGTGGAGTGCACTCTGGTGGTCTGCCACCCTCCAGCTCAGGCCTTAGTTGCCTACGCCTCAGGGCTGCAGCCTTCACCTATTCTAAGCTCGGCACTTCGGTTAATCAACGTCCGACTGCAGATCAATGACCTCCTTTGCATCTCACAATTGGACATGGGCTCAGAGCACTCGCTTATCTCGGCTCCGATCTTCGTTCAACTTAGCATGGATATGGCCCCTTTGCCTCCAGATAATGACTATCGTTTACTCTGATAAGAACCCTCTTTATTGCCTTGGATGCTGTTTTGCTCCTATCTCTGTCCTTGGACATGTACTCTTTCATCTGCCGCATCGTGGATGTAGCTGATAAGCTCATCTTGTTAGGCCAGGACTTCCTGTTTGACTGTGGTCTTGTCTTTAATGGCAAACATTGTTATATAGAAGTTGTCAAGGAGCCAGACAGCGCGTGTACATTCAGTTTTTGGAAGAGCAGGATGTGCTCTTCGGGGCTGAGGAACTTCCTACGATCTCTGTTCTTCGTTGCGCTTATCTTGCTTGCCCTGTGCTTGCCTTGAAGATCTCTTCAGTGCTGCTGCGACTCCTGGCACCCACACGTTTGCCCCCTGTTCCTTCTGGCAAATCCCATGCTATGTCCCTATGGACATTCACCCCGGAGAATATTATCTCGTGAGTCCTGCAACGATCCAGCCATCGCATTGTTTACCCAGTCATGGTGTTTTCCTTTTGGTCAACTCCCTGGTGCGCTTTATTGAATTGGCGAAATTGTTGCTCTCCCCTGTTCTTCTTCGCCGCATAATGGTAGTAACTTTTGCGCCCCCCTCCTACGCCGAGATTTTGCCTATTTTGCTTGCCCGTGAGTCTGCCCTTACGGCGCCTTCGCTGGATCCGGATGCCCTTCAGGTCTGGTGTTGGTTTTCTATCCTAAACATGATGTCCGGGTATTAATAGCTCTCAATGGATGCCGTGGATTGGGAGAAGACTGCTTTCTCCTGTGCCAAGGGTCACTGAGTTTCTTCGTATGCCCTTTGGCTTGTGCAATGCAGCAGCTTCTATGCAGCAGGCAAGTAATTAGCTGCTTCTCAGGCTGAAATGGAAGTGCTGCCTTGCCTATTTGGACAACATCATCACCTTCGCTGGCACATTCCCGCAGTTCCTGGCCAACCTGGAGCGTGTCCTTCACGTCCTTTGGGCGAATGATTTTCCCTTACAGCCCAAGAAATGCTTCTTTGCTTTTCAGGAGATTCTCTAGTTGGGATATCTTGTCAGTGCCACCGGTATATCCGTTGATCCGGCTAAAATCTCCGTGGTCTCTGACTTTCCCATGCTCATGGACGCTCGTGGCATTTGCAGCTTCCTCGGCCTGGCCTGCTATTATCGCGCTTAGTCAAAAGTTTAACTTCTTTTGTCTGGACTCCAGCCTGCCACGCAGTGTTGGTGGCCCTGAAGTCCGGCCTTTGCGCTGCTCCGGTTTTGGTCATGTCTGATCCTACATTGCCCTTATTCCTTTACACTGATGCATCAACAGTTGATCTGGGAGCTATACTGCAGCGATCACCTCTGACCAGCATGTTATTGCCTACGCCAGCCGCTCCATTTCTAGTGCAGAGAGTCGTAATACCATCATGGAGCTTGAGGCGTGGGCAATTGTTTTAGCGACAAAGAAATTTCACCACTAATTCCTAAGGACGCCATTTGTTATTGTCACAGACCATCATGCCCTTTGCTTCTTAAAGCCATTCAAGCACCATTTCTCTCGTGTTGGGCGTTAAGTCGCAAACCTGGAGGAATTTACTTATGAAGTCCGTTATCGCAAAAGTTCTCTGCATTCCAACGTGGACTGTCTTAGCCGTTACCCCTTGAACTGCCTAGAGGTCTTGGACGACGTAGATGATTGCCTTTTCTTGGCCCACTTCATCCCTGAACTGGCGACAGCTCAGCTGTCGGACACAACTCACTTCCATTATGAGCGCCCCTGCCACTTCAGTGGTGCAACATGGTTACGTCCTGCTCGGGAGCATTCTGTATTTTTTTGCACCTGGGGCCCCTCCTCGATTTCTACTCGAGGTCCCTACGGCCCTGCGCCCAAAGATTGTTGTTTCTTCAAGCGTCTCTGCCAGTGCTTTGGCCTTCCAGTCACCCTGACATCGGATCAGGTGGCACCACAGACGAGTTTTTCTTCACTCCTTCTGTGCTCAGCGTACCATCTCTCATTAGGTTTCGACCCCTTATCATCAGCAAGCTAATGGGCTTGCCGAGCGGACGATCCAGGCCCTAGTTACTGTTTTTCGGACTTTCATGGACCCTGCGCCTCATTTGCAGGATGCCGTCTCGGCTTATAATTTTGCTAAGCTAGCGTCCACTGGATTTCCCCTGTTCCAGCTGCTTCATGGTTTTCTGCCTCGTCTTCCAGTTGATGCTATTTGCCCTACGCTCGACTACCTGCTGCTCCTTATGCCGTTTCTTCCTGACGGGCGGCTGCTTTTTCTAATCTGGATAGGGCTAAATGCCCATCAAAAATGCTGTTTCGACATTGGCCACGGCCCTGCCCCCTTTCCCGTTGGTGATTGGGTGCTTGCTTGCAATTTGGCCCTGGATTACCTAGGCCAGGGGAAATTTAAGGCTCTGTATCATGGCCCATATCTCCTTACAGGCCTGTTATCCACCATTTATTTCGCCCTTAGGGACACGTGGCATGGAACGTGTAATGACGTGGGGAGCCCCAGGCCCAGTAATACCAAGGAAATTAAAATAACTAAACAGAGCAAGCCACCATGAATTAATGCAAGATAAGAACTCTTTAATTCAACAAGATAAATCAGACGCATGGTCTCGAACAAAGAAATCAAACATTCAAACTTCAGAACGACAATCGTTACCAACTAAAACTGCGCAGACGCTAGCATGGGTTCTCAAGGTTGCTTCAATTGCCATTCCTCCCTTCTAGTCGTCTAATATTAAATAAAGCAGGTAAAAAGATAATCCAACCCCCAATAAGCTTATGGAGTGGACACAACTCGCGACAAGCAAACGAACTCACGCAACAGCAACGGCCTCATCTGACAACACCTTCGCGATCGAGTTCCAGACTGCCTTGCCTCTCTAATTCAACTTCTTTAATATAAAATTCGATATTACGTGACCGCAAAGGTCACACACGATTGATGATGCAATTCGTGTCATCAATAATGAGGGAATTTTGTAATCATGGTCAGGTGATCGTGACATCCCCCTCTTTATCTCCTGGCACTCCGGGCCAGGGTGAACTATACATAGCAATCGGAAACCCTATCCAGAAAAAAAAAATACACAACAAAAAAATTGTACAAAATCCAAAAACAATTCTAAATAATCATATAAAGATGCAAACACTCCAAAAAACGATTCAAACTCTACAAAGCCAAATTTCGACTTAAACAACAGGCAAACAAAAACCAAAAAAAGGACGTCTATTTCAGTCACGAAACTCTACCACAATATTTACATCAAAAGCTTACCATGACAGGATGCCGTCAACAAGAGAAAGAAAAAAACTCAATAAACAGTTATAAAATTCACAAAAATTATTCCTTAGGCAGGTCGGTACGGCAGATGATTTGGATGTAATGGCACATGTGGTTGACAAGGTTGCCATGTTCGGGAATATGCACAATATCGTCTTTGAGATGCCTCAGAAAACTTGCCATATCGAACGTAATAAGTAAGATCCCAGAGATCATTTCGTCTAACCGAATTTCTTCCCGAGAATTTCGGTTACGGCTCCATAAACAAACGGGTAGGCATAACAACAGTAGGAGGCGTACCATTTCCCCAAATAGTATGATACTGCTTTCTATCATGGGCTGGTGGCAACCATCCAGCGCAACGCAATTTCGCTCGATAATATTGCATATATCTGCGGCGTGTTGCTTCATCCCCGAAGAATATCAATAGTGGAGGCTCCGGCATTTGCATCGCTCGCACCATTAAATGATCTGAGGATGAAGTTCAGCAACCTGTTGTACTGAATATGTTTGACTTAAATCTTCCTCAAAGCAAACCCGTTGTCTCTTTGGTAGATATAATAATCCCTCCTGGTCAACAAAGTCTTTTCCCAAAATTATTAGTACGGGCAATGTAGGCGAAATCACGCCACCGTGGCAATCTTGATACAAGTGAATGTCTTTACCTGACAATTTCATCGGTTTCTAATCAAAAGCTTCCAAAACTGATGTATGCAAAAAAAGTACTACTCGAACCTGGATCCCAAGTCGCCTGAAGAATTTTTCCTCTAAAAGACTATTTGGACAGTCCCTGTGCATATGGCCCTCTTGTTTACATCCATAATACAGAAATGGAGATCCACCACTTGTAGACCCAATCTGCGAATTCCCAGCTCTCCGAGGCGAGTTCTCTCAGCGATTGATTTTGAGAAATAGATGGTTGACCATTTTGATATGTCTCATGGCTTCATCTCACCGTTGAATTCTGATAAGGTCTTGTGTTCCCACTCCCCTAATTCGAATTTTGTTCCATAGCTGACGGAGTCTGAACTTTGTTTATCTGATACATAACCTGTCTAAACTCATACAAGGGGCAATAAATACTACCTATCATAAATTTCTGTAGTGTCAGGTGCAAACCTTTAATTAAATGATCCTTAATAGCCTCCTCTGCCATGTAAGGGTCTACTCTATGACAAAGGTGCTCTACATCAGTAACATTATCTAATAACGATTCATTGAACCCCTGTCGTCTCGACGCCAATTTCGAAGTTAACGACGATGGTCTAAAACCATCAGAAAAATCAGCCATAAACTAATGCCGAAATTGCAACCAAGGAACATTTGCCAATCGAGCTCCATAGTTATGCCCCAATTTTGCTGCGGCACTTATCAGTTTCAAGCGTAACTGTTGGTGCCAAATCGATTGATCAAAAGAATCTTTTTGTGCTGCTAACTCAAACAACTGCAAAAATACAAATGGCTCAGTAGAACCATTATATAACAACAGTTTATCGACATGTTGAATGAATTATGAATGGCTTGCTAGGACTCATATTCGGAAAAATGTTCCCTAGAAAGGGTGCTAAGCCTGGAATTCTAACTTTAGGATTTCGACACCAATTTTGACATTGTACGGAGGATTGACCTAAAAATGGTCCTTGATTTTCAACCTTATTAAAAAGGGGCAAACCTAAACGTTTCAACATTTGCACCACTGTTTTAAATATTTTTTTTTCAATCGATATATCTACCATTGACAACCCACTTTCTATATTTGCAATATTCTGGCAAACTGTCAAAAATGTTGGTTCTCCTAATTTTGGTAGAAAATTTACAGTTATTGCCGCATTCTGCTCAGATGGTGCAAAAATCACAGATTGTCCTTCCCAAGTCCTTTTAATAGTTCTAGCTTTCCTTCTTTCTGGCTCAGCAAATCTAATTTTATCCACGGAAATAAAAGGTTGCTCTGGGTCCAATTCTTGATCTAACATCGTCAAAACTGACCGTAAAATATTTCCCATTTCTAAGGTTTCAGGTGTAGCTTCTTCAACATAGATCCAATCATGGACTATATGTATAGCTTGTCGCATATCTATAGGGGTCACCTCTTGTACTACTTTTGAAGAGGTCTTTGTCTCATCAGGTATCTGTTTTTGACTATCTGTCATGTTAAGAGTCAAGGGAACGATCGCACTTCCACCATGTAACGACGTGTGTAGCCCCGAGCGCAGTAATACCAAGGGAATTTAAATAACTAAACAGAGCAAGCCACCAAGGATTAATGCAAGATAAGAACTCTTTAATTCAACAAGATAAATCAGATGCATGGTCTTGAACAAAAGGATCAAACATTCGAACTTCAGAACAACAATTGTTACAAACTAAAACCGCGCAGACACTAGCATGGGTTCCCAAGGTTGCTTTAATTGCCATTCTCCCCTTCTAGTCATCTAAAATTAATTAAAGCAAGTAAAAAGATAATCCAACCCCCATAAGCTCATGGAGCGGACACAACTCGCGACAAGCGAACAAACTCACGCAACAGCAACGGCCTCACCCATTGAATAAAATAAACAATGTACAAACAGCGTTAAAAAGTCAATTGTGCAATCAATAACGATAAATACCTTTATCCCCCAACAAAACCGGTGAGTTGGGATCATAATTTTTGTTTGGCGACGGAGAGCGGTTTCTTCTTTGGTAGCGATACGGCGTCTGTGACCAGCTGCGTCGGGAATCTGTTCCCAGTTCCTCGACGAGTCTTTGCAAGTCCTCAATTTTGTTCAGGAGCCTGACCTCAGAAGATTCTGGCATGGATGGAAGGTTGAGTTTGGCGACCGTGCGAGTTTGGGCAAGGTCCAGGACACCGACGGTCTGCTTGATTTGCCAAGTTGTCGAAGTCTGGATCATTGCTGATGACGAGAACATTCTGGACCTCAGGTGGGAGCTGTTGAAGGAACAGCTTGCGAAGGATGGCAGTGGACGTGATCGAACCAGCTTGATGTTGCAAGTTCTGCAGGAATAGAGAAGGCTTTGTGTCTCCTATGCGAAGACCTTTTAAAACTTTCCGACGTCGTGTCTCATCCGCTTCGCCGAAGTTCGTGATGATGCGCTTCTTGGTCCGCTCGTATATATCCGGGCTTTTGTCGGTAAGGATGTCAGAGATTAATAGCAGCATGGACTGGTCCAAGGCTTGAGACACATGGATGAATTTGGTACGGTCGGTTTTAATGCCCCGGTCCTCAAAGAACAGTTTGGCATGTGAGAACCAAAGGGCCGGGTGATC
>JAQGBX010006448.1:0-12460 GCA_034698745.1 Megaphyllum sjaelandicum
ATCTGGATTGAAAAAAAAATAAATCAAAATGAGCCAGTAGTGCGGGGTGAGCCAGAAGAGGCTTTACCTATACTACTGATCTTAATTCTGCGTACAATCTTGCAGTTATTAAGTTTGAACTTAGGGGGTGTCCATAAATTACGTGAGGCGTTTAGGGGGGGGGAGGGGGTCGAGCCGAATCTCACCCAATTTCACGTCTTATATTCCTTTTTCGGAATAATAGACGCACATTTCAATTAAAGAAATTTGGTGTCATGGGTCATGGTGTCACATTGTAAAAATGTCCGCAGTGTACTGGCGTTGAAAATTTACACCTTTCTAGAATTCCAAAACTGTAAATTCGAACCAAATTTTTCGCTGGATTCGGTCAAAGAAGAATTCTTATCCCAAATTAATTTTTCAAAAGCTAGTTCTGTCCATGATCCGCGACAAATTCCACGAGGAATAACCCAAATGTTCTAGGCCATAGAGAGCCATAAATTCGCGAGCGCACCCACTGACCAATCAAGCAGCTATCGGACGGCTGAGCTCCTGCTTCAAAACTTTAAAAACCCCTAAAAATTAAGACGCATCATCCTAGCCGCTGCTCATTCGTCAAATCGGAAGTACATCTTTTGCCAACTCCCATTGGCAATGCAATGGCACCTCTCATCACCTTGGTGACCCGATGACCCAATTCGGCGACAGAAAGTTTTCAAACTCCTTTCCCGTACAGTACACGTGCGTGTCCAGTCGGCATCTTCGTGCACTTGCCATGAGGATCAGATGCGCGCTCGGAAACGAGTACCGTTCGAAAAGTACCGAGATGCATTCTTACCTGCGCTAGTTTTTCCCAGATTCTCCAGCGTCGATCCCGATTCGGAGCAAATCGATTTTTTTCGTCCTGCAATTCGTTTCTCTCGCTCCCTGCTCGGATGTCATCTAAGCTTCACTATTGGCATGCCTTTGTCTATATGGCGCTCTCCTCCTCCTGCAGTCTTCGGAAAAGGGAGGAGCCTACGACGTCATCAGTTGACTCTTCGTTCATTGGCTTCTCCGAAAATCGCGACCCGGGCCGCATTCACCACCTGTCCCCACATCCCTCATACCTAAGGTTACCGATGACGTGTGAAGATGCACCTACAGTATATGGGCCATTCAAAAAGGACGTCCTCATGTAAATGGTAGGGATAGGGTGCTTACACAACAAAACTTTTAAATTAAGAATGATAATTTTGTTACCACTAGCGCCAACCAGCGGTAATTTAAATGCATTACCAATATTTGCCCGCTGGTTGGCGCTAGTGGTAAAAAAACGTAACATTCTTGCCTAGAAGTATTGTTGTGTAAGCACCCTTAGGTTGCAAAAGTCAGTAAACAGGGTACCTCCAGTCCTGGAAAAGTCTGAACTTAAAAGCTCGATCGAAAACTTTCAAATTTTCATTTTTCTCGAGCATAAACTCTAAAAAAATTTCAAACTTTTCGAGGTCATCTTTAGAAATTTTCCCGCTGTTTCGCGAGGACAAATTTGCAACATTTTCCACGTTTTCTTGAGGACAAATTTGCAACATTTTTCACGTTTTCCCCCGAGTTCAAATCTTCAACATTTTCAACTGTTTTCGAACTCTGCTCCTTACTTAAAATTTTCAACAGTTTTCGAGGAGAAATTTGCAAAATCTCAACAGAGTCTGAGGACAAATTAGCAAAATTCTCAACCCTTTCAAAGTACAAAATTTACGTTTTCCGAGTACAAATTTGCAAAACTTTCAACATATTTCGAATAAAATTTCCTTAGTTTCGGACGTCCGAATTGTGGGGTAGGGAAGGGAGGTCCTGATTGACCGGACAGGGAGTCGGGGAGAGTCCAATTTTGGGAAAAAAAATTGAGGACGTCCTTTTTGAATGGCTCCCTATATGAGCTGTTAGATGCCCGAAAGGGATCGTTCATAAATTTCGTTCTGGTATCAGTATAAGTACACAGTATATCGTGATTAGTACGTAGTAATATAATAAGTAGTACCTGCAACGTTGCGTTTAGAAGGTGGTTTTTAATATCCTAGAGGTAATCGGAGCTTTATTTCATGTCTGGAAAATGGGCTTAGTTTTGGCTTCTTAAAAATAGATTGAAAAGCTGATTGATCAGTTACAAGGTTGAAATATTCTCCTCCCATCGCATTTCATGCATTCGTTTGCCTATGCTTAAAAAATGCTGAGTTATATTAGTTCGCGTGAAAGGTCCTGTGCAGTTTTTTTACCAGAATCGTAATTATACCGTATTGTTATACAAATGTGGCAAAATCGATCGTGCTACTCTATATAACAATGAAAGGAGTATTTATGTGTTGGGATTTGCATCGCGGGATGACGTAATTAAAAGGAACTACTCTCTTTGGGAGGGTGGACAGAAAATGAAATGATATTGACCACCATTCAGAGGTTTGTTGAGATTTTCGTCATGACATGGCAAAAAACACGCAAAGCGCAGTGGAAATTAAAACTTGGCAAACAAACATATACTCCACTTATACATCTATTCCTTCGTCATTAAATTGCACTTTATAATCCAAATTTTCGAAAGTATAATTTCAAATTTCGTAATATCCTATTATGGATTTAATGTACCTGTCACTTACCTGTGATGCAAAGAATTGGGAATTTGGAAAGTAAATAATACGTATAGGCGGAACCAATCTTTATCCACAAATTGTAGAAATTATTCGTATATATTCCGTTGCACGTTGCATCTCCCATGTTTCATTAAAAATAATAAGAAGAAAAGGTGTTTTAAAAAAATAATTAAACATGGAAATATTTATTCCTGAAACTACGTAAGGAACGTTGAGCGAGGCGGCGCTCCATACCAGATACATTCAGGGTTAAGTATTTTCATTTTTACTTATATTTTTTGAATTAAAATGAGGAGAATGTAACGATTATTTGAGCTTCTTTGGAGTAATTTTTACTTCGTGGTGAAATATTGTTTCCACGCATCTAAGCATGCAAATTCCCTATTTTTAGCATTAGACATGCACGTGTCACGTGTCACAGTAAAAGCGGATTTGTTATGGCAATTAAAAGAGATGGCACGTATTAGTTTTTTTAATCTAAATCTTGTCTAAATTTGTTTGGAGGAAGAAACTCCTTCGTGCATATAAACAAAATTTCATCATGATTATTTATAAAATATGACATCTTCAAGTGGTCGGTAGTAAAATTTTAAATTAACCTCTATAACATCAACGACCAAACAGCAATTTTGCTTTGCTACGTTTACATTGCGTTTACGTTTACATTGCAATCATACATGCACAATGTTTCATTATTGTGCATATATGACTGCAATGTAAGTTTTCTGAGTATATGTTACTCAAGATACCCCCGTTAAATTAAGTTTAAAATTGTAATTTCACTCCTCACTCGTTTTTTCGTTTTTTTTTTTCATTTTTTTCGTTTTAATTTTTTCGTTTTTAATCTCACTATATAACCCATGTTTTGACTTAGTTGTACACTTCACGTATATTATTGTATATTTCAATGCTGTGATATTCATTTTGATGTATATTTTCCAGTTTAGAGTGCTTGAATAAATTTAAGGGACATGGTCCCGAAACGTAGCAAAGCAAAATTGCTGTTTGGTCGTTGATGTGTCACCGAGGTTAATTTAAATGCTTTTTTATACATGGTTATTTTTAGCAAGAAAACTAAGAAAACTGTATCAACGTTGATTTTTCTGCCATACCTCCAAATTTGCTCGAGGCAGAGGGTAATCCAGTTGATAGAACTTTTAAGGAACAATTGCAAAATTCTATAGCGCTTTAAATGAACATATGTTTTCATTGGAAATTACCGAATGTGCTAACTTTCCAATATGGCATTTTTAAATATTTAAATATTTACTTGTTTTTTTAAAAAATGTCACGCTTGTCTCTAAAGTGTTTCTGACGCATACATCTTTCTTTGATACGAAAATTATGTCAATGTTACAACTCATCCATTCAATAATTTATCAAGTTCGTTATTAATTTAATACTCAATCATTTAAGATTGCAAATGTTGTTGCAGTTTCGCTCGTAAACTACTTAGTATTTCAAAATCGAATGACAGGTAGTTACGATGTTGTTTTCCACACTGAATTTGCAATTGGAAAGGTTTTTAGCCGAATAAAAATATTTGTGCTCGCCGTGCATTAATTGACAAAGCGACACGCTTTTATTCAACTTGGGGCAAACTAGCATTTGCTGGCAAAATTGTGTTCATTTGCTGAACATTAGTCGATTTTTAAATGCTACGCGGAAGAGTGGACACGTTTTCACTGTCACGTAACTTACGATTGTTTTGTCACCCAAATGCCAAATTAACGCGAGGATGAGAGGCCGAGGGAAAACACTTTTTGATTACGGCATCGTCACGATGGGCTCCAATTCAGTTTCCGTTTAATGCAGTCGAATATGCGACGAAACCGAGAAACGAAGGAGGCATGAGGCAGCGAAATTGCATTTTATGACCATTTTTGTCAATGTTTTACTTAAGGTGCATTGTTACCTATACGATTTTGCTTTTTGGCGGATCATCGCGATAATGGTAATGTATGTTCAACGAATTCCTCTTTGAACGGATCAGAAATAGGTTCAAAATTTCTTTTCCCATCGACTCTCCACTAATTTCTTCGGTTTGTTTGCGTATTTTCTCTTGGTCAAGTACGAAAAATCAACGAGGTGGCGCTATACATACTTATATATTAATCAAAATGCCGGGTGCATCACAGTTTCCATCGTTTTATCGATCACGCGAATCAGATGTCCGTCCAGGTGGAGTGACGATTGCTGGCGGCTAGGAATGTTTACACTATATACAATTGTATATACGACTAATCCAACCATCCATTACTGTTAGCGATTATATCATTGGTTAGGAATTCAATAACTTTATACTCACCTGTAAAGAGTACACTGTAGTATCTTGTACTATTTGCAGTATATGATATATACTGTGAAAGTATTCATTCCCAAAATTCTATACATTTACCAAAATGGAAGCGTTCATCAGTTAGTGTAGTTCGAATTTGCTTTCGCAGTTTGAATCCGCATTGAACCTCCTAATGGCTGCCAATTTCAAATTTGTTTGCAACTTTGAGGAATTCTCTCACACGATGTCCCCTCGTTTGTCGATTTCTGTTTAACTCGTTAACTGATGGGATTCAGACTCAGTCATCAAATCGTCACACCATGCATGCATGTGAATATCGGAGGAATAATTGTTCTTTAGATTGTTTTCGACCTGTGTTTTGGAGTGCTTCCTCTCGTACTAATCAAAAGATATGCCCTAAATTCAAATAAAGATGGTTTCGGCGCTGGTTTGACCGTCATCAGAGTAGAATTGAATAGATTTTGATCCAAACGTTAAATGCAAAAAGTGGAATGAAATGAAAATCTTCTCCAAGGTTGTACTTTTACGTTTTTTAATTACTCTCATGGCCTGTTAAAAGTAAATTGAACTAATAATTACGGGTTGCTTCTGACCAAATTCAATTGATGAGCCCAAGAGATGACCATGAGATCCCGTTTTTTTCGTAGACGGGAGGAAAAACTTTCGAAGATGACGTCCGATGGACCGGTTTTTCGGTTTAGTTTAATCCCCCTACCCCCAGAAATATGTCAGTGGTGCGTACATGTATCCAATCATTGGTGACATTGTAAAGATGGGACAATTAAGATTACACAATTTTCGCAGAAAACGAAACCATTTTTCCAAGAAAGCATATATATAGTTTTCTTTCCTAGTAGAAAATAAAAAGTCAACGTTACTGCGGCATGTCCAAGATAGCGTCGATGCGCCAAACGCATAAGTTTACAGCGCCAACTTCGTATATAAACTTCGCAGCTTGTATAAATGTATACAATTGTACAAAAACAAAATTTAATAAGATAATAAAAAGTCGGAATGTGACGAGTTGATAAACAAGATGGCCGCCTTAATAAGTTGTTCAATTTAACATGAATTTGTCGTGTAATCTTCCCATAAAAGCAAAAGAACGAGGTATTCTTCACACTCGTGATGTTGAAGCTTATTTATTAAACCAATACAAAGATTTCAAAATATCAAATAAAAAGTTTTTCGTTGGTTTTAAAATTCAAGCATGCAGTAAATGCAATTTTACGCCAGATAAAATTGGCGAACATGCAGCGTGGCCACGCGAGAGTTCCACTCGCTAGCGGAACATGTTGGTGGCGCCACGTTCGACGTCAACTGATAGCACCATTGCGTTTCGTCCCGACACGTAATACCCATGCCTACAGATGGCGCTGTAAACCCATGCTCGACGACGACGGCCAGCCGCATCATATACGTATAGATAGGCAAATGAATGGTCAATTTTAACGAGTGGCTCCATCTGTGGAGTGTAAGAGATTGCGTCAAACACTGAAACACATCAGTTTACAGTGCCATCTTGGTGGGAAGAGGTCTCGGAATGAAGAGCACTTTGACGTCATCGTCCTCAATGGCCAGCTTGGCCTTTTCCAGGGGACCACATGTGCCGTTGACGTTGATGTTGTTGTTGTAGGCCGAGTTCCCCGCCTGTTCGACGTCGAAGTGCTGCAGAAGCTTGACCGTAGCCAAGAATGAGATGGACAACACCAGGTGGTAGCCCAGGCAGGAACGGCTGCCCGAACTGAACGGAAGGAAGAACTCGGGCTTGTTGAAGCGGCCAGCATTATCCAGGAATCTAGGAAGAGAGGAGGAAATCAAGTTACTGAAAAAATGTTTTGTAAAAATGAAGAAGCTACAGCCTATGTTGATAAAAAGATCAAACAATAGCAGTGGATCAGTGACGGGCATATCCAAGAAAACATTTGCCAAAATATTCTATTTATGGTAACAAAACTACATGTATAGGAAGACCTGAACCAGAGGCTTTATGTTGAGAGTGGAACTTGAGTCCAAGGGCTGACGTTGGAAGGAAAGAATCGAAGGGCTGACGTATAGGTCAAGCCAAGAAAGGAAAGGAATCGAAGGACAGAGGTTGGTCAAAGATGGAAAAAAAGAAAAGAGATGTTGGTCAAGAATGAATCTTGTCTCAACTAGAGTAAAATTTATGTAACTCCCACCGACCTGGTCGGATCGAAGTCCTGAGGATTCTTCCAGAATTCTTCGCTGGTGTTGATGTAGTAGTTGTTGAGAAAGATCATGCAGCCCTTGGGCACACAGAAGCCTCCAACGGTGCTCTCCTCAGTGGCAACGTGCGGTACGATGGGAGAGGTGGTGACGCGCAGTGTCTCGAAGATGACTGCCTGGGTGTAGGGCATTTTTGATTTGTGCTTCAGGCAAACGACGTTATCTTCAGACTTCTCGGAGGCCAGCACCGATTCAGCCTCCTCCCGGACCTTCCTCTGCACGTCCGGCCGACGAGCGATCTGGTCAAGCACCCTGGCCCAGAAGCTGGAGACCGCGGAGTGGCCACCAAGGATGTCCTCCACTGCGAACAGGGCCTGACATTCGGTCAGTTGCTTCTTTTTATCCTGGATGGGGCCGGCGTGCATGAGGACGGAATCCAGAAAGTCGGCCGGTTTGCTCTTTCCCACCAACTTGTTGGCGCGATCCTGCACCAAGGTGTTGAGCAGGAAGTTGCGGATGGACTTGCCGTAGTAGAATTCCTTGGCTAGGTGGAGAAGGTAGGCGGGAAAGAGCCAGGGCAGGAAGTCCAGCGCGAAGCCGTTGTTCATGTCCAGAAAGATGTAGTCGAAGTAACGCACCATCTTCTGGAAGCCGGCGTCTTCGTAGGAGTAGCGCGTGCTGCAGAAGTAGCTGAAGAAGATGTTGCAGACCATCTGGGAGCAGTGCATCTTGTCAAAGGACGTCTTGCCATTGCCGCACCTGGTCCGCATTTGGTTCACGTATGTGTTCAGCTCGAAGTCGATGGCAGATTCCAGCTGGTTGGATCTGGGCGAGGCGTTGCTGGGGAAGGTGTACGGTATGGCCAGGCGACGGCGGACATACTGGACGTGAGACCAATCACACAGGGCCAAAGCTGAGAAAAAGAGGCAAAGGGAAGCTTCAGTTAGAATCATTTAGTGGTTAACGAACGTTTTAGAACCATGAATTAATTTTTAGAACGAATAAACTTTCAGGACCCACCATGGCACCACACGATTCAGTGGACTAATACTAAAAATGTGAAAAATCTCCCCCAAAAGCGAACTCTATTTTATTCACTACATTTTGATAATAAACGTGTATATTAAGTGCGAGCTCATTTCCAGTCCTCGTCTAGGGTATGGACGAAAGTAATGTTAATTTCTTCGTTTAATTAAGACGAATTCCGAATGCAGATCCAGATACTAAAAAAATACGGCTAAAACTAATGAATTTTCAAGTTTCCGAGCATCGCCGCGCTATGTTACCTTAAAACGAACTTTATATAATTAAAAAAAATGTTCGTTATAACAGGAAATCCCCTGATAAGAGTTGCAGACATTTCCCATACGCGGGGTATTTAGGCTACGTATTGCGGAATTTTAAACAATACGAAAAAATATACGTTATGAATTGGAATTCCCCGATTCGGTAGACCCAGGTTCGATTCCCGGAACGGCTATCCTCGATTGTGGTTCATCATGGTTTCCCACAACTCCTCCAGGCGAATGCTGAGATAGTTCATATATTAAATCGGCCATGACCGTCTTCCCATCCCATCCTCCTCGTTAAAATCCCAAATACGGGAAATATACCTAAAAATGTGATGTTGGGGTCCATCATGACCATCAGACTGCTTAGTCAGAGTTAATTAGTATAATGATCCCCCCTGCCAAATGGTAATATCATTACTATGTACTGACTGCAGGGTAAAGAATTGAATTGAAGATGCAGCACTTTCTCATTCATATACGTAGGGGGTAGTATTTCATCGAAACTTCGTGAATGTTGAATTCTCATTGCTGAAATACAGTATAATGGTTTGTTGGACTTCTGATATTAAATGTGAACTACGGTTTGAACGAACAAAGTTTGACGGCTATCGAGATTCGTCTTAACGAGGTCAGACTGTACTGTAAATCGATGCACGAGTAAGCCATGATTATCTAAATCTGTACACATTCTTAGTTTTATGGTTTAAGGTTTAGTGCCGCGAACCGCAGCATTTGTTGTTAGACGCTGGATATTTCGAAGTTTGAATTCTCCCATATTCCTTACGTCTCACCCATTAAGTTATCCCTATAGGCATTACCGGCTTGACGAAGACTCCGTAACGTCTAATGCATCGAAAACTGCCTCGAGATGTCGCCATAACGTCATTCTTTGTTGTCAGTTTCATGGGGTATAACATAATAGACAATTGAAGTTGCGAAGTTTAAGAATAGGAAGACACGCTATTCCCGAGGCAATATAGTCTGTCTTAGAAATTCGTCCTGGTTTCCCACAAATAGGAAGTACAAGTGTTTGTACAGAGTCAGCACTCAGCAGTGGGCAATTCCGGAAGCCTTAGGCGGTGGTCGTAGCGCGGGAGATAATATAGACATGGACACTCCTGTGGACACTGGAGCAGGAAATTCGCCCCTTGAGAATAATTTTCAATGATGGTGTCTGGGAGGATGCTTCAAGTTATGGTATTGAGGATCTCTGAAGTTCAATTTCACCATGAACTGAATACAGTAAGCCAAACTTGCAGTACTTTCCAACATACGAGCAAGATCAATAGTCTTGAAACAGCCTCAAGAGGATTCCATCTTCACCATGAACTACCCGAAGCCGTGATTTCATAGCTTTCAACATCTTCCAATTAAGGACTATGGTCCATACATTGCAAACTACCTCAAGACATTTCAAGACATCGAAGTTTAATCACCACTTTTTGGTGTGTGTAAATATACGTATTTTTAAGAAACGCAGATTTCAAAATTCCATCCCTCGCCATCAGAGGTCAGCATGCACAGTTCTCTCATAACATTCCTCACGCCACCATTGGACGAGGGGCAGGAAATCACATTGAACAAACAGGTGCTCAACAATAAAAAAGCGCGTTTTTTAAAGTTATTTTCGGCAAACATAGCTGCTGGCTAAGGGGGATGCGTGTATTATCTCTATCGTTAGACGAGTCATTGGGTACTGGGTTTTGGCCCAAGGTCAGAAGAGGAGAGATGCTTCTATGGCTTTGTTAGAATTTTGACCTCCCCCCACCCTACTGTGAGAAAATTGAACGAAAAACTAAGGAAATTAAAATAAAAAGTCTCGAAAATTTAATTGCGTTTTAAAAATATACTGCGTGGTGAATTTTCCTATTTTGGAAAATATTTGCTTGAATGAAAATACTACAGCATCGTAATTGGATTTTATACATGTATGCAAACTATACCGATAGGCTCTGGAAAAGTTTGGGAAACCTGGAGTCTGGGAAAGGTTTCGTGAAATACGACAAAAATTCAAAAAATACGGTATTGACTTAAATATAATTTCGACCACAAATGGGCCAAGTTTTAAAAGTATATTATTCAAAAAATGTGTTCTTTTTAGAGAAATACTATCGTTTGGATGACAATAAATTATAACAAAAAAATTATATTTTAACGGGGAAAAAAGTTTTTATAGTCGTAATTCTTGGTTAATTTAATTGTCGTTGACAAAATGGTATTTGCATGCATGTATACAACTAGGTACACACCAAGAAAACTTATACGAAACTGTTTCCTAAACTGGAAACTTCCAATCCAGTTTAGGAAACAAAGTTTCAGTTTGTTTATTTGGTCGTTTACTCACCTTTAGACGCATACAACATTTACTCCTCGAACAGTTTAGTTCAGTAGCTATTGCATGTTTAAAAAAGACCAAGTTTAATTTCAACGCGGATAATGGATAATCTAATCTTAAATCTACACAAAGGTTTACTTTCTCACTCGAAGTACGATTCATCTACTCAAGGCTATTAATTTTATTAAATTACGAATTCTTACGCTTAAGTCTTTTTAAAAAAGAATGACAAATTTCGGAACATACATGTATATGCGAAAATGTCCACTGAAAGATTCGAAAAAGCGCATCATCATTGCGTACGCAATTCTTTCCTATAGTTTATTTCACAAGAATTAAAGGAAGAATAATAACATTATATAAACAACAACAGCCAATGAGGGACCGAATCATAATACAAGGAAGAAAACAAATCTAAAGTTTAATCCTTCGTCGAAACGAAGATATATACATGTACGTTCCGAAAATTTCAGCATTGCGGGTAATGACTTAAGGACTGGCTTAAATTTAACTAAATGAACAAAATGACGCCCACATAAAAATCCAAATTTTTCATCGAACCTGTTTCCAAGCAGTTTCGAATTTACAGTACATGTAATATGGACAGGTTTACAACCCACTTTGTTGCCTCGAAGCCAGCATCAGCGATGGTAAAAAACCGCACTTGTTGGGACCACGTTGACAGACTAATTTTGGCGATTTTACATGCATTGCAGGTACAGGGTTTATGGCTTAATTTATGAAAGCATAAAACTCTGGAAACGCTGCAGTATGTGCTCTCCGATCCACTATACCTGGAGGATGGCAGTTCGTCTTCCTGTTGAGGGGAAAGTGCAGGCGCTGGCGGGGAACTGAGCTGACCACTGTTGTTTCCTGTAACTTTTTTTAGAACCCTTAATTCTTCAACACCTTTTTTTTTGTTTTTTATCTGGCCCCTTTTTGGGCCGACTCTCGAGCACTGTCCGTGACCTTAAAAAGGACCCTGAATTCTATGTGGGTCAAGTCGAGAATAATCTTGGGCAGTGATCATTCCGCGCTGCGGAAAAGATTATGAGATTTGGTTTGCAAAAAAATTAAGCAGTCATCTCCGGAAGTGCAACCTCGCGCTTCCGCCAACATCGGTTAGTCGCAGACGAGATAGGGGCCGTCCATAAAGGACGTCCGATTTGATTTGATTGGCCTACTCCTTTCAACGGAGGGCCTCTTCCAGAAAAGGGAAAGAGGGGTGTATGTAAGAATGGGACATGGGGGGGGGGAATTCAAATAAGCGGACGTCTGGATGTCATCCGGACTGATTGCAATGGTTTTATTTTCTTGCTAATCAATTTATAGGCAAATTTGCTGATTTCGTCAGCTTACAGAGCCTGCATCAGCTATTAAATAAATTACTGCCCCTGTATATGGAGGAAGAGTTCATTCTGGCCTTTAAAACTAGGTGGTTTGGTTTTTTGTTAGGTGAAATTCCTTGGTTTATTGAAAGCTGTGAATTTGTACAATTAGTTTATTGGTGCAGTTAGTTCATTGTCTTAGTAATATTTTGGATAAATGTATACATTCTGGATATGTATTTTTCATCAAAAGAAGCAGTCACAAAACATCTGCACGTGCAGAAACCCCAGAAAGCATCAATTATGGCGAATTTGATTGGGCCAAAAAACATGCACTAGTGTAAGCTACAAGGTGAGGCATAAGTCTGTAAAATCTTTTTGCGCCTGCTGCCTGCAATACTGCCGATTATGCA
>JAQGBX010006449.1:0-12458 GCA_034698745.1 Megaphyllum sjaelandicum
GACCGCTATGTGCGCAATTTTATTAGCAAAATCGCTACTATGATTTTACCTTTGTACGCCTCTCGGCATTTATTAAACTAAAGAATAAATAAAATTGGGGGGTTTTTTTACCAAAAAATTTCTTTCACTTATTTTATTTCTACGTTGTTTTATTTCGAAAACTTTTCATTTTCAATTTCAATTTAAATAAAAGTGGCTCAGAAATGGCTTTTCCTATACTACTACTGTGATCAGTGTGTGTGTGTTGTCTATTTTGCAATTTTTACATTGCCAATGTAACTTATAAAGTGACCAGATAACAGATGAGTCACCTTACATCCTGCTTTAACCCCAGTGGTTCTCAAATAGTTAAGCCAATCGTGTTATTCAGATCGAAAAAATCACTGAAAACATGATCATAAGAAGCAAAAAAGCATTTAAAACCAGGAAAACTTGATAATTTTTTCTTAAAAAAAAAACAACAAATGTTGAATAAGGCATTAAATATACCGTTTGTAATGCACGTGGACATGATGATTCTGTAGTTTTTTGGTTTTGTGGTTTTTTACTGCATGTTCAAGTGCAGTGTACATGTCTATTTTCATTTAATTCAGGCATTATTTGTATATTGACCACCTGTGTACAGTGACCAACATAGTATTTTTTTGGTGGTAACTCTTAACAGGTTTTACTGTAATTTAAAATCAGAAACCGATACAAACCCATGCCTGCAATGCTAAGTGCACATGTGCACCGGCCGTATAATACTTTTCTTGTAACAGGATCTACCATTTGTATATTTTCTGTGAGAATAGTAAAACAGGTAAATAGGAGTTGAGAATTTCACATTTTAAAATTCCCCTCGCGTCATTTAACAGGAATTAAAAGTTATTTCCACTTCATGTTGCGCGCATTGATCCCTAGATGTCGCTTTTTTAAATGGCTGCGATTTGATTTTTAAATTTCAAATCAATCACTTGGAAAATTTTTGAAAGTGAAATTCACATTTCCTAGCCATTTATATGTACCTTCGTTATCTCTGGACAACCAATTTTATCCAAAATATTGCGATTGTACATTACATGTATACCCTCTTAAAGTCATTGAAAGGAGGCTCGTATGACGGTGGCGCCACCGGCGGCGCACGCCAAGACAATGTCTCGAAATTACGTGACATACGACGAGTAGCAGCGCGATAAATGAGCTGCGGCTGCCAGTGATATGGCAATTTCTGCGAATACAAAGCGAATTTTAAATCGATAATGCATGCGGGCCACGCGGTCGGCTCCTTATCTGGAAAACGCACAACAAGAAGAATGCCAGTGCGCAAAAAGCGATTACAATGGAGAAAAAAAACGTTGGGCCATTTAGCAGCGTTCAATGAGTACCTTGCATGGAACCTGGAGAAGGAAGCCGTCGACTTTGGAAATAATCAAGAGGAAAACAATGGAAAACTCCATGCTTTTCCTCTAGATTTTTTTTTGCATGCTGGAGAGTCGATGTGCGAATAGTGCGATGATCAACTCCAACTCCGTTCGATACGAACAATACTTGACCTATGACCTTTAGCGAAATGCCAAGAGGCGTAAGGTGCAGTTCGTTCGCAAATCAACCTAACAAAATAGCGACTGCTGGCTGCCAACGTGACTTACACTATCTGCATGCGATTTTAAAATTTCGAAAGTAGCTTTCGATGTACATGTACGTGAAATTTGCTTTTATAACTCCCATTTTATTTTCCGAATTTCGTTATGGGTTGAAAAGATATATTTTGCATTCCTCTTCCCAATTTAAATATGGAAATGGTGTTAAGGAAGATGGATGCCGGTATTTGACATTTGAAAAAAATATGTAGAAAGATTATTCGATGTAGGAAAAATGGAAAAATGCATACAAAATTTGAGCATTGCAGGGCTCCAATTGCAGGGGCAATTGGAAGTTGGGTACTTGGGGTGTGCTTTGCATAGACGTACAGCATGGGTATGGTTTTCCAAATTTGCACACGTGAAATATGTAAATGTGGGAGAAATCGATTCTCGCAAATGTAAATTTCAAACAGAAAAGTAAATGTACTGGCTCTTTATTTTATTGCTTGCCATTTGTTCGAGCTTTCGGAAATAAACTTGGGGGGAAAAGCGAAATATACTGTATTTACCATATACGAATCAAAGAATTAATCGAATGTTCAAGCATGCATATAAAATTCTGAAAATTTAATTTAATCTACAGGAGTAAGTGGATTTTTCGAAAATAGTTTTAGGCAGATAATTATTAATCTATATATACATGTAGGCTATAAAGAAGATATGCAAGTTTGTTTGTATGTACGGAGCTACGTAGCGGAAGATTTTTTTACGTGATGATGCAAAACGCGTACAAAACGAAATAAAAATGAAAATATACTTTTCCACTACGGGGCTTCGTATGGGTTTTTTTTTTTTTTTGCTGTTTGCAGCTTGCTTCGGTGTTAGGCTTACTTTCCAACACAAAGTGAGTGTTTCTCATTTCTTTTAGCGTCCCCGGGCTTTACGGCTAGTTTTTAATATACGAAGGAAAGTAATTAGGAAACGTGAATTTCAAATTCACAAATTTTCCACGAATTCGTTAATTTAAAAAATCACTGGAATTTAAAAAAGAGCCATCTAGGGATCAATATGAGCAACAGCAGATGAAAATGGAGTTTTATTTTAATATAAAAATTGCCGTGTGAGGAGTTTTAAAATGTAAAATTCACAAATCTAACCTTATTTACATTAATTCACTGTAGAGTCGAAACACCTAAGCTTGTATTGAAAATATTTCCTTTTATGCCTAAAACTATCTTTGTCGTAATGTTCATGGAGACTGCAGCGTTTATAGACCCTCTTAAAGAATTATTATAGAATTAGCATACTCAGAATTGCCACCCATCATATCGTTATGGGAGGCCACAACGGTAGCTCATTGAAATGCGACATCCCAACCGAAAAGGCGTGACCCATGCTAATAGAGTTCTCGGCATTTTCCTTCGGTATTCACCTCAAACTAGTCTTTGTTTGCTTAAGTGAGTGCTCTTAGGCCATTACCAGACTTCGCTTAAACACGCTAATGTTTGCGAGTTTGTAATGAAGATGTATTGGATTTTTGTTAAAGCTGCCACCAAGATGGCGGCTGAGGCGGCCGTCTAGCCGCGATATAACGCGCATAATCACCGCCTGCTCTTTAATTAAAGAGAGAAATCCCTGGAGCAGATTGCATCTTGTTCGTAACGTATCTTAAGAAAAACTAATATCCAAGACGCAAAAATGTGTGCAAAAGCAGCCTCGGAGAGATAGATGAATTGATGTAGAGCCAATCAACCAGCGAAAGAATACAGAAAGAAGCGCCGGCCGGCGTTCCATATATACCATGCGCACTCGCATTGAAACATTCCAACGTTTACTCATAGGTTTACTTAATTTTTTTTCGAATATAAGAACTAGGAAATAGAACGAGGTTTTTTTACTATGGATGAGAACACACTAAATGCTTATTGCAGGCGCTTACCACTCGGCGTACACTAGCGCCAACAAGCGGGATAAGAATGCGGCACGCGTTTTAAATGAGGGCGCACACACAAAGAACGCTTAGCCGAGCCAGGCTGAGCTTACAAGAAGCGCTTTTACAATGAAGGCTTTGGAAATCTGAAAGCAGATTTGTAAGTCAGAGTGGCACAATGATCACTACGGATCAAAAGTGTAGCCATCGATTGTATGCCGCATCGTAAAAACGTGTCCTGCACTCATCATGAGATGCTAATGCACATGTACTGTAGACCATCACGCTGATATCAGCGTTCATTGTGCGTTCCAAAGCTGTAAAAAAAGAAGCTGAAAGAAGCACGACGATAGTAAGCATTCCGTGTGTTCTCACCCTAAGTTTGAAAAAGTGGATGAATAATTTTACTTCGTGGAGAATATTATACAAGTGTTGTATACACTAACGAGTATTATTTATTTCACCCAGTGACCCAGGGTAAATTTCCGATCACAGTATTTTGCGTTAATTCTGCCTGAATAGAAATTCGTCTGCTCAAGCTGCTGCAGACTTTCTGATTGCATGTTCCCACTGGGCACCATTTCATCAGCGGCAAAATTAAAGTGCGCTAGCTTATGACGTGCATAAGATAATTATTCAATCCTCTTAACATAGCAAAACGGATGTTCCTATAAATATAGTAAAATGCAAAAAAAACGTAGAAATGTATTTTTAAGACAATAGGACCAGGCTGAAAATAAAAAGCTAGAAGAAATTCGGCTGAGCTGTAGCGCCACCTACCGATAGCAGAATACAACAGAGCGAAGTGCGCATGCGCCACATCTGCAGCAGAAAGAATTCCGCCCAGTGGGAATCAGGCATTACTGGCATTCAGTCTTCGAATTTATCGAAGCATTTTTCTGCAATGATAAAACATTTTCACTTTTTCTTATTCTGCCAAAAGTGTTTGCTTTTCTTCGCCATCTTTGCTAAAATCTTTGACATTTTATTTTTGTCAAACATGTGAGTGCACTCTACCAGCTGTCCATTCTCTATGGGATTTACGGCAAAGATAGTTTTGGGAATAAAATGAAATATTTTCATTAGAATTGTTTAACTCTAGTTAATGCAGGTAAATGATTAAGAATTGTCATGTTTACAATACAAAACTTCCTTTTTTACCCGTTGTTGTCTTTAAACTCCAATGATTTTTTTTAAATCTGAGATTAAAGCGTGGGAAATCTGTGATCATAAAATTTACATTTCCTAGTTACTAACTTTATTTATCAATACACGATAAACTTCATTAAAAAAATTTCATTTTATGCCTATAAGAAAAATTCGAAACATTCCCATAGACAACGTATTACTGGTACACCCTCAAAATTTGGAGGCATTTACAAATCTATGACGTCGACCCATGAAAAAAAAACACATTGGCAAAATATCGCAAACTGCTTGAAGTTATCCAAAGTACAATGTATATAGGGGCAGCCGTTCGTTCGGCAGTTGATACAAAGCTGGATATTTAGCTCTATCGGATCCGATTTTCACTAGACCCGACTCTCTTACCGTGCTGGTGCACCTGAAACAGTTTCAGAAAAATGCCTATCCCGGGTGCGTTCCAACATGTTTTCCAATTTCCTCAGCTATCTCACCTCCTATTGGCTGGACGTCGGACTGCGGTCCCATGGTCAGAATCTGTCGCTTGTCCCCGTTGGGTTCCGATCCGTTTTCCGTGCCCTCATTCATCTCAAATTTACGAAAAAGTTAGAAAAAAAAGATGGCTGCTCGGTGCTGATGCAAAAATGCAAAACTGGTGAAGTTAGTCTTCGCTCAAAGTGGGTTCGGTAAAAAAAAAATAATGTTTACAATTTGGGGTAACTTTTGCCAAGAGATGGAATCCAGGCGTGTTTACTTAGCAAATTCCAGTTCGTAAGTAAGTCACACGTAGCGCTTCTCACTCTTCCGTTCGTTAATTGCGTTTATTGGGAAAAGCCAAATTGGTGTCGTCACGCAATAGCGTTAGTTATACGCGTGCCTTAATTGGTGGCGCTGGTGTTTTTTACGAGTTCTTGACAACGTGTTAATGTCGAAGCTGACGTTTTCCACCATCTTTTTTTAAATTTTTTTACTGGCCTTATCGCAAGCTTATTCTCGGCCGCAAATCGATTTTTAAGTTGCAAGTCGGTTTATTAAATTGCTCTTCACTTTTTTTTGCTTTTGACCTTTTTAATATCGATCAGCTCCTGCTTAATCCGGCTTAATCGTGAGGTAAAAGAAACGCAATTGCCTAGGGAAGCTCTGATGCTGAACTGTTATCCAACGTGGCGCTCGCAGCGGCAGAAAACGAAACACTAGTTCTGAGGCACCGGCGCAATACACGCTCATTTCCAGTTCATGCATCCTAAAGTAAAGACTAATAATGTTAATTTCTTCGGTTAAAACGAACGAATTTTCCAGTTAGTTTCCAAGCATTCGCGCTGTGTTAGGTTTACAACGAACTGTAGACAATGTGATATACAGTATAAAGATGCGTTATATTGGTTTCCTAACCCTCGTTATATATCCATCGGTATTCCTAATTTCTCAATAAAAGTTGCACCACATTTGTATTCATAGACGTGGGGTAGAACTTCATCCAAACTTCGAGGAAACTTTAGTTCTTACTGTCGAAATTGTTTGTCTGACTTTTGATAATGCGAACTACGGTTTAAACGAAAAAATGCTGACGCCCCTTGAGGTTCTTCTTAACGAGGTTCGACTGTATTCGAAGTTTTTCGGGGGGGTTTTATGGTTAAATTTTCAATTTCAAACTTTTCCAGTCCTCGATGAAGTATGTACATTACATGTTTTAAAACTTAAGTCTTTACCATATGACCTTAAATTCCTAAGCTGATTTCCCCGCAGTTTTAAAAGCTTCTCTAATTCTTAATGGGTTTACTTCCAACTCATCTTTCGACATCTACAAAGTTCCAAACTTTGCAACTTTCTCGACGATGTTCAAGTTCAACTTTTAGCTTTTCCCTCGGTTGTAAACATTGCATCCAGGTACATAAAAAACAAAAAATGTGTTTCATCGATGATTTACGTTGGTTGAACTCTTATTATTCTAACCAATTTCCTCGATGGAACCAATAAAAGTTGTTTTTGTTCAGCTTTTGTGTTTTTTCAACCTTTCCAACAGGTCGATCGCCTTTCATGATTTTGTTTTTCAAACGTTCCAACTTTCTTGATAAAAGCAAAGTTAATCAACGTGGAATTTTGTGCGGCATTCCTGATTAAGAGTTCTCGATTTACAAAGATGAACGTAAAGCATTTCTTTGGCCTTTTTCTCAACAATACGAGCAACTTATAGTTGCAACTGAAATTCAATATTTTTGCAGTTTAATAAAACGCTCAACAAAAAAGACAATTTTGTTAAAGTAAATCAGCCTTGCAGTGCAGCATATTACGACTAACCTTCAGTGTCCTGTACTTATTTCGTAAAATTTTGTACCGACACTTGATAGTTAAGAAGATGCGCCATTCTTTTCCCCAGACCAGAAAGGTCAAAAGCTAAAGCGCCGCAGGTCATTATCAGCTAGTTATCGAGTATTACACAAGGAAGGGGGAAGATGGTCTAATTGGCTAAATCTGATGGGTACGCACAAGACGCGACGGGTTTTCCGATTCCGGAAACTGTGTCGCTTAGGGCCGGTTGCACCATCCGAGGTAAAAACCTGGGGTTTACTAACCTTGGGTCAACATTTGCCTCCAGGTTAACCTCCGGGTTAAATGTTTGCATTGCACCAATTAACTCTCAATGAAATATCCCCAGGGTTATGAAACCCTTCTAAAACCAAAATGGAAAACAGAAATGGAACTAATTTTGAAAAATGCTGCCAGATTCCACATGCTGGTTTCCACGTGCACGCGCAATTCCCTAGCTTCATCAGATTCATCCCTAGTGGCCGCCATGTTGTTTTTCCTAATAACCCGAGGTGAACCCTGCCTACTGGCTGGGTTAAACTTTCTCTTTATTTTCAACCTAACCCGTGCTTGTGCAACACAACAGTGGGTTAAGCTAGAGTTACCCAGTAGGTTAACCCTGGGTTATTTTAACCTCAGTTGGTGCAACCGGCCCTAAATGTTAAAAAATCGCAGGATAGCATGTAGATTTCCTCCGGTGTTTTTTTTAATTTTTTTATTGTCTAAAGTTCGTTTTAACAAGACACAGCCTGGATCGTTGGACGTACACTCGAAAATTCGTTCGTTTTATCCGAATTCGTCTTAAACTAAGACATGAATAATATTCGTCCATGCCCTAGGACAGGGACAGAAAAGTGGAAATGAGTTCTAAATTAATATTTGCATTTCTAGCTGAATGGGTGTTAATTGTGTTATTAATGCCAAATGGCTGTTTATCGTAACATGTAGTTGAACACCTGTATTTAACTTCTTTTGGGCCATTCATGTAAGAAACGCTTTCGCAACGATAGACTGTAGTTGAAAATTAATTGAGAGTTCGATCAAAACACCGAACTGTTTTGACACGTCTTTTTAATTAAGGTATAATTTGAAACTTTGATTCAGCCATATTTTGTAATTATCTCTGTCTTAAGCTACATTATAATGCAACGTTTTTAATTGTTATCATTGACGATACCACTAAAATTATTGCTCACAAAACGATGTAATGCAGTGGAACCTCATTAAGAAGTGCTCGCTTTTTTACGAATATCTGGTAATGAAATTGCATACTCATTTCCAGTCCCTGCCATCCTAATATGCATGTATGGACGAATGATGTTCATTTATTAGTTTCAGATGAATTCCGAATTGGGATATTACGAATTTTAGGCTAAAACGAACGAATTTTCAAATTTCCGAGCTATCAGGCTGTTTCGTTAAAACATACTTCAGATAATATGGAGAAAAAAAAAAGAAGGAACCGGAGGAGCAAGTCTACGTGTGCTATCCTGCACGCGTCATTCATAACAATTCTGATGATCACATCATCATCAAAATTTTAATGAATGATGGCATCATATCATCAGAATTTAAGGAATGGCGTTGTCACCATTTAACAAATGACGTCATCATTTTTATTGTCTGTTATTTCGGACATTCAATGGGACAGTTGATAGCACGTTGTTCTACAGTACGTGAATAATAAGCATGTTACGTTCTAACGGGAAATTCCCTGATAAAAGTTGCAGCATCATATAAGCAGGCTGCAGGCTGCGGCGTAGGATTCATCCGAACTTTGTTGAAACTTTACATGTACTGTACATGTAGTTCTTATCGTTGAAGTCGCGTTTTGTCTGACTTCCGATAATACGAACTACGAACATATTTTGACGCCCATTCAGATTCGTCAGGAAATTGCGAACATTTTGCCAATTCTTACCTTCTGTATAAGTTCTGTTGTAAACAGCACAATAAGAACATTAACCAAAACCAAGATGACCGGATGTTTTGCTTGCCCTATCAAGGCTAAAAGAAGAATTACAAATCCTACCAGAGAACTGCACTTCCGCTGGACGTTTACGTCTGTCACGTATCTAATGCAGGGTCCTAATGCTCGAAGGAGAAAATACAACGTAGGCCAAATCATCTGACATCTTTTTTTCACACGCACTGCTGAAACGACCGGAAACAATTATCAGATAAACTTATATGATTCAATACGTTACTAAATTTTAATTGCACATGTGGCACTTTTGGTAAACGAGGCCACGTTTGGAAAATGAATTTGGTGACTAAGGATCAACAATCAATGTAAACAAATACATATGTTGGGAATACATTAACGTTGAAATATATGCCACAGCAAACAGCTCTTTTACAAATTATGTTATCCAAATTATTGCAATCATGTCAAATTTATTGCAAACAAATTGCTCTTACGACAAACTTCTAGAAAAAAATTGCACCGACGCCAAATTATTGCAAAAAAAAAATTGCACTTACCTCAAATTTATTGCCAAAAATTGTGAATACGTCAAATTTATCACACAAAAACATGCATTATTGTAAAAAAATCTGCACTTACCTCAAACTTTTTTTTAGAAAAGTGCACTTCTGTCAAATTTATCGCAAGAAAATTACCTTAGATTTATAAAAACAACTGCACTTGCGTCAAAATTATCGCAAAAAAACTGCGATATTTTTCTAATGCGCTTCATTATTCTCAGTATTGTTCAGTTTGCTAATATTATATTATAAACATATTTTTTTAATTAACTTAATTAAAACATCATTAAATACAGTATACCGTCAACAGATCTACATCAATACATAAAAGCGCTTGACCCCATAAGTCACTGAAAAAAAACAGTTTTATTTTTTAAATTAACCTTTCAATTTCAGCTTCTGATAAAGATAAAGCCAAAAATGCAAGCAATTCCCATGATCGCATGTCCCACAAAGTACATAGACTGATAGTAGCCTAAAAGAACGAAGGTGTCTAATAAAAGAAATGTCAAAGTATTGTACAAATAAAGTAAGTTTCTAATTGGATAAGACGTCCAGAAGATGATTTTCTTGCCGAATGGAGTGGCTGCATTTCTATTCAGAATAGAAATGGTTACTTCCTCCGTCACGCACATGAAAACGACACTAATGCCCCAAATAAAGTACGCTGGTTCGATGCCGTGCCAGAGGGCGCTCAACAGCATTGTTGCGACAAATCTGAAGAAATATAGGAAACATCAACCAATGAGTTAAAGCATTATGTTACAAATTCCCTCATCAGCGTTGCGTTGACCTAATAACGCCACCCTCCCTTCCCCTCCCCCTGTTCTCAATTATTTTGACAATTGTGAAAAAAAGTCGCAAATTTTTCTAAAACAAAATCACAAACTTTTGAACAACAAAATTCCAACATTTTGAAAAAAAAAATCCCAAATTTTTGAAGGATCAAATCAAAAATTTATGAAAAAAATCGCTAAAATTAAAAAAAAAATTATATTAAACTGCAAAACTTGCAAACCCTTTTCAAAATTGTTACTTCAAATTTCATAATAGAAATATGGGGACATTAATTATACATGTATTAACAGCGCGTCACATTTCATTTTGCATTCTAATAATGTTGAAGAGTGTTATAAAGGAGAAATGTTCGTATTATTTTCATAACTATTTTTTTATAAAAGTTATATATACTTTTGGAAAAATCCGCAAATTTTGGATAAATTTTCCAAATGGCAAGTTTTTTTAGTTTTTGGAAATTTTGGAAATTTTATTGCTTGAACATATCGCAATTTGTATTCGTACAATTTCGCAACATTAATTGTTTAAAAAAATTTGAATTTTAGGTATATTTAACAATTGCTTGTAACATTTATCATATTTTTCGTAACATTTTGCAAATTAATTGGTTTTGCATAATTTCGTAAATTTTTGAAATAAAAAATTTAGAATTTGAAACATATTTCGCGACTACTTGCAACATTTATCATAATTTACATAAAACTTTGCAGATTTTTAGAAAAATTAGCAAAACCCACAGGTGAAAAGGAGCATTTTTTAAACAACAAAGATATCAATTAGGAAATGTCATTTTTGATTCAGCTAATTTAAGTTAATTCAATTATTCGAAATTATTTGTCAACTCTGGGAGCTAGGACTATATGGAAATTTTTTGCCATATTTCTGACAATTAAAGGCATGTTCAAAAAATTCTGTTTTTAAGAATGTGAGTTACGAGAAATTTGACATTTTTAAAAAAACATAAATGAAGTCTAATTACTTTAAGTTTGAAATTTTCCTTTTTAAAAGCCATATGGTTAGTAAAATGCACAGAAATATGCGCTTGACTTTTCGGACACGCCTAAACTTGCTAAAATCCGGCAACAATTTTCCTCGTGTATGACGGCCTTTAGTCCAAATTTCAAATGCATGTACATGTAATATGTATCAAAAATTTGTTAAAATTATTTCAAAAATGCAATATTTTTAAAAACTTGGCGCTTCCTTACCTTCGAGCGCCCCCTACCACCCACATTACATTCTTTTCCACCAGAGTTTTGTCAAAATGTGAAAATCTTATTAAAATAAACTGTACCTTGGGAGTTTTCCAGAAAAAGGCAATCGTCTGTAAAAGTTTGCACTTAACCAGTATTGAACAGTCATGTTCCAATTGGATATAAGCTCCTTCGTCACGAATGAAGTTTCGACATTGTATACATTAATGCTTTTAACGGTTTCATAATCAAAAGCAGTATTTTTATATCTGAAAAATGTAACATCACTATACCTGTATTTTATATTTAGATGATAAGTGAATATTGCTTTTCTATTAAAAGTCAATGAAAAATAGAAAAAAAACATTGCAACAGTTATAAATGAAAAGGAGATAGTGCAGAAATTCAATAATGTATGAATGCAGGTCTATATAGGTTGAAATTTCTTGAATTTAATGAACGTTAAATTAATGTCCACACACACTGAAGGAAACATATATATTTTTTGTTTCTGTTATTCGTTCTTTAAACTTTTTCCTTTATGTTCCCGACTGTCGCTGAAAGTTTATTATTGTTTACAACAACATAAACAATATTTCTCAAAGGTTTCCAGTTTCCATTAAAGATGCGGCAAAGATCACAAAAATCAAGTTTAGCATTAGCAAAACGAGTAAACATTTCTGTTCCCTGTAGCGTTGCTGATTGAGAAGGAACAGCTTGTTGCATGTTCCAATTACTCGCTCGTTTAATGTCTATAGAAACGAGCAAAGAAGTTGCTAGTCCTAGAAGTTGATGTTTCATTGTTTACGTAATGTTACAGGAAGTGGGAACAGAGGCAACGTTAGTCAAATGTTTATAAAAAACATTGCTTCAGCGTGGACAGAATGTTAATTCCAATATGTTTCCTCCATTGTGGATGTAGCTTATGATCCATTCTCAGGGTGGCCACAGGTCAGGGAAGTCAGGGAAAAAATTGTGGTCAGGGAAGTCAGGGAAATGTCAGGGAAATTTGTGAGTGGTCAGGGAAATTTTTCC
>JAQGBX010006450.1:0-12456 GCA_034698745.1 Megaphyllum sjaelandicum
GGCGGCTCATAAAGTCCGTCTAACATAGGGCGGCTCATAATGTCCGTCCAGCGCAATGCAGTATATAAATTTGGACATATGGCTTTAGGCATGCATGAAAAAATCGCCGTGCAAAATGTGAAGGGCGGCCAAATTTGATTAGAATTCAGTTACATTAATGAATGAAAGGTTCTAAGTCAGCGCACACTAATTTTTTGGAAATCTATAGAAAACACGTATGTGTAGCACATGTATAAGGTCAATAAAAAATCATAACAATATATCATGTTTAGATTGCAATTACAAAACAAATGCTGCTGTTTTCGTTTAATTTTGGCAACTCATTAAAAAAAACTGCCAGGCTTTTTAGTTTGGCATCAGGAGTTTGGATTAGAAAATAACACTTTTTATATCACAAGCACACACATGTATGTTCATATAGCAGTTCAAATACAAATCCTGGTGTTTTCATTGGGCGAATTTTAATGTTTTATCAAAATAAGTTAAAAGGAAATCCGGATCAGTCCTACTTCAAGGTGAAAGTTACATCTGGAAGTTATAATCCTTTATTAAAACAGTTCGTAACTTGTATATTACACTTTTACAATTGCGGATATTTGGCTTTGAGAACAGCTTAGTCTGACGTAGAACCGTTAGTTTGCCTTTTCAGAAGCATTGCAGCGTGTTGTAACTTTGAACCATTTTGCTTTTATACGATTTAACAAATTACCTTCTAAAATATAATATGGAGACTTATGACTTGAAACATTGTCCCATAATTCGTCGTGTTTACCTTCAATGAATTACTTACCATCATTATCTCAATCTTAAAAATCGATTTAGAAAATTTTAATAGAACATGATTCAAACAAACAACATGTCCATTAATAATATTCAAAGTTAGCAATGTTTTCTGATCAAGTTTTACATCCCTCTCTTGTTATTTGCCTAAACCCATGCAATCGTTTCTCATGTACAAATTGTGAAGACCCTTAAAAATTCAGTTTTATTTCTATCGTAACCTCTTGCTTTTTGCCATGACTAGTTTCTCATATCATTACATCTGTAACAAATTTTAAATTGCCCGGAATGGATCAGACGTACTGTATACTTCGTTATAATCCTGGAAACTGCCGGGGTAAAAATACCAAGGGATATTTCTTAGCTATTTTAATGTTATGATCTTTAGTGTTCCACTTTAGATAAGCCTAGGCATTGTGCAATGCACGGTTACTTGTATTCAGGAGGAGCAATTTGGCCATTTCTTACAGTAAAATAAATCCACTACAATTATTTGCCCACGTAAAGGCTTGGAGAAAAACGTGTGTAAAGTAATACCATGGCAACGGTTGTGCTGTGCCTAATCTGGAGGCATGTAGACCTACAATATCGCCAATTTACGATCATCTTGCTTTGAAGTATCCATAAATTGCGCTACGAGAGAGTTATAACGAAAATTGCTATGTAGAATCTTCGTATTTTCCACGCTTGAACTTCAAAACCAGAATTTATAATAACGCAATCTAAGTTTGCTTATATTCGGTGCATACTTCAGTGGATCTTTTACTTTTGATCTCTCCTACCGTAAAGGCTTTCATCTCTTCGCAATGCTTCTACCGATATTATTCATTTTCCAAACAAACAAAAAAATGTCTCGTTTGATTACTTTCTATGACCTAATTTTCCCAAGCTGCTCTTGCTGGTTAACTAAAGTCGACTTATCTTATAGTATAAAATCGTGCGCAGTATTAAAATTTGCATGAATGATGTTTCATGCAAACACCATGAATATCAAAAAATATATTTGTTGCAAATATGTTGCAAATATTGTTGCTTTCCTGGAACTTAAAAACACCTAAAGAAGTTTTCATTTATCTCCTTCCATTTTTTAAAATGCATTACGTTGATTTTTTCCGGGGACTGTTTTTATTTTAAAATTCTGTGTTAGTTAATAAACAAATAGGACCGTAACATGCCCTGGAATCGTAGATAATTCATTAAAATCATAAATCCTCTTCTGCAGTAATAAAAAAGGATCTTAAAATTTACCCTTAAATCAGTTTTCATGAACCAAATAACATCCCCCAAATTCGATTTTCAGATAGAGTAGAATTTTCTTTAAATTTTTCTATGACTATAGATTTCTTCTTTTTGCCATTATGAGAATTATTTTCTCAGTTAGAAGTGTGACGTCATGATAAGAGTACAATGTGAGACATGTTCTCAGGGACTTCCTGAGATCAAGACGAGATAATTGTCTATAGGCCTTTTCAGATGTTTTGGTCTGTCCCCAAACGCAAATCTTGTTATGCATATCTTGACTCCAAATGATCTTTGGGTTGGTAGACGTTCTCATACCAAGCAGTTGTTTGAGATACGTGCCAAAACGGATGCTTACTTCTAATCCTTCTTTGTACGGATAATTAGACAATGGAATGATCTCCCCAAGGACAGCTTGCACCTTCATGAAGTTTAGTTGTTGATGGCAACATCTGAGTTACCATACAGGGAGTGACACCCAGCATAGCCCTGCTACTGGAAATCCCCACTACCACATGGCATTTATTTGCTGACTTTATGGTACTAAATTGAATTGTTGTGACTTACATTTTTTGGCATGGTGCTGCTTAATATGTTGGCATCACTGCATAGCAAGTGTGCAACCAATGATTGCCGATCTCCATGGTTGGATTCATTACATGTAGGCCTATATAATTTCTATTGATTGATCCGGTATGAGAAAGAATTTTCAAGTTTTAAAGTAATTTTACAACTTCTGATAGTAAAATTATTTGAATCTGCAAGTAGGTCAACCACCTGATGCTGTATTCTGGCATTTTCTCAAGTGTTCAAGAGCTGCATCCCTCGTAAGTTATTTGCTCGCGGAAACTTCAGTTTTTTAAAATCTGAAATCCAGGATGTTAAAACAATAGATTCTTAAGAAATAAAGTGGCACTTACCTGAAACATTCATGGCAGCTGCTTCCATGTTTCCCGCTTCCGTGGTACCTATTTCTGGCTGTAAACGCAGTACATTGAATGCGAGTTAGGTGGTGACAACGTGTTTAATAAGACGGATCCTTCTATTTATAACTGAAATCAGCCGCTGACAACAGTTTACAGAACGGATGTTTTTATCATGCGTTGACGCAATGCATTTATTTTGATTTTCAAGGATAATAGCAAGTTTGACCGTGCTTTTCTATGGGGCCAAAAAGTGAATTTTGGCAGAGGCTTTGGGTTCATTGCATTAGCAATCGTTATCATATTGTTTATTTTGTCAGAGCGTGCATATGTGCTCTTCTAGTATCCATTGCCTTTTTTACCGCATAATGAAAACGTCGACAAATGCCCTGTTGCAGTAACGTCTATATCCACCTTTTCCCATTTTTACTGGTACATATTTCGAGGGTCTTAGCCTTGGCTTGGACAGTAATCCAGCAAAATGACTGCCGGCTGAGGCCGGAGTTATGGTGGATTATATTTCTGTAACGACTAGTTTCAGCAGAGGAATGACGTCATACTAAGAGAAAACCAGAATTAACTGCATTTTCTGTTTTTTCTCGAATCCGTTCTTTCATGCGTTGACGTAGATTTGTAAGACATTAACTGCTGTGCTTGACTGTTTTATTTTGACACGCGACAGTTTCCTCCATATTGAAAATCGATCACTTTAGTATGACATATGACCTCCACACTCCCGTTTGACGAATGTTTTATCGCGCAAGTTTCGTGACTCGATTGTAAAATAAGTTATGCCTAAAGTTATGAGATTGCTGAATAAACGATAGACACAAATGGCTGAATGAGACCTCTAGTGCAAACTAATAGGAAATCTAATATAGAAAATGTAAATCTTTTTGAACTGAAAATGTGCAACACGGTTCGGCGATTAGTCGATTTAACGATCTGCCCTCTGGGAAGAATTTTGATCCGACAGATGCACGTAACAATGATATGGTACATGTTCTCGTTAGCGGTGTAATTTATGACTTGAAATGTCCTCGAGGAAAAGCGGAAAGTCGATATTTTTAATAAATGGATGTCTACCTGCCAGTTTTATTTCGGTCATAATTTGCACATACGTCAAAATTGGTTATTCTCCGTGGTGCGTGAAACTAGATAACGTACAGCTCCTTTTAAAAATAATCATAAATTATTTTCCTGAACATGAGTAACGCGAACATTCTCGAACTTCACTCGTGACACGAAATTATCAACTTCCTGTCTGGTGTAAAGTATGTAACATGTAACTTCACGCCTAGGTTGCAAATATATCGGTACAATTATGCACGACCAATATGACTTATTTTACTTCTGTCTAGTGAAATGAACGTTGCCAACCAAAAAAAAATTGAAGCCATTTTAGCTCTTTTTGAAATACTTCTGCAGAACATGACGATCAATGCACTTCTCAATAGAACTTTTGTTTTGCGTTGTACGAAGTACATGTCACACTTTGCAACTTTTGCACACGATTGACATTGCACGATGAAAATGCACTATTTTAGGGTTTATTTATGGAAATGTGTTCCTTAGGGACATTTGCGAGTGGTTTTTCCTCGTTTTATTAGAGCAGTTTGCACCAGGCATATGTATAGGAATTTTCCATCACACGATGAAATGGTATTTCTGGCATTATCCGCCTTGTACTGCCGCTAACATTTTTTTAGGCTATAAGAGTCAAATTGATAATTTGCTAATGCATTTCTAGTGACATGTCGGCAATTTGGAAGAATGTGCTTTTTTATGCGATTGCGAGTTTTACAAAGCCTATAGTGTTTGATTTTCAACTTAACAAACTATGGTTCTTAAAAGTTACGATGGCACTCTGTGCATCGTCGCATTAACTGCCTCGTGAGTGGAAGTGACTGACCCGTTAACCCCATAAGCCTGTTTCCAACTTAACCTGGCCTAATTAAACCATCTTTCCAAGTTATCTTCCAGAGAAAATTTCACCATATTGGTACAATCCCGTAATATTTTACCGACGAAAAAAAACTTAGCCTTCATATTCGTAGATAAACATTTCTTATTGCAAACAGCGCCGTATTTGCTCCGCAATAAAGCTATTTGCCAATAGTTTGGTAAATAGAAAAATTAAATATTATTTTAACTCTATCATGAGGCGGCTTAAACTTAGACCTTTGCCACCTTCTTCCTGGTCGTTTTAAGAAAATTCTTAAATCCAAGTGAGCCATTGCTATGAGCTTATTTAAGCAAAGTATCCTACAGCTGTTCGATTCGATCCTACAGCACAGTATATATACGAACTATAAGTAGGTGCACTCGCCGCTTTTTTGGGTACAAAAAATGTACATGGATATCATAAGATAAAGCCACGCCCACCTACGATTAGTTTACAAGCGCAGGACGTGACTGAGGGCGGGTTGATATTGAACATATCACTTCAACCAACAGGGCGGCGCCACAGGTTTTTTGCACCATAACATGAAAGGCGTCGATACGGAGTGCACCTAAACTTATATTTCGTATACTTTGCTTACAGTAGAGTTCAATATAGAATCCTGCTGTAGTTCGATTCGATCCTATATAGTAGGATTCAGTATGCCTGTAGAATCCTACTTGAATCTATAAATCTTTGTGATATGCATGTATCACGAACGCTAACTGCATTTCTAAAATACACATAGCATGTTTGGACCATTTAGAATTCATTCAAACCTTGCTGAATTTTAGATGGAAGTCTAGGTAAAATCCATAAAACAATGAGTCATGCTTAAGAAAGTAACGTAACACATTTATTCTCGTGTGCAATCTTTGTAATGCTTACATATTAAATCGGAAAATGGTTAATGCTTTATGGCAAACTCGGTGACTAGGCCTATAGCTTCAAAACGGTATTAGCAATGCTTTAAGTTTAAGTTACCTTCGGTATTGTTTCTCAAAAAGGAGTACATATAATTAAATGGTGACGCCCAGCACTTAATTAGTTTTTCTGGCTCTGTATATCGAGACATCGGTATTTTATAGCATGCTGGGTAAAGCAAGAGGGGTTAAAATGATTATATTTGTATAATACGTGACTTGCCCGTTATTAAAAATCATCCTTTGAAAACTGCTGGAAATATGACATAAAATAAGCCCAAGGTTATGAGGCTGGTCTGTGTCTTCCAAGGCAAGGATGGAGGTTATTATCGCATTATACTCCTGATGAAGGAAGAAATTATTATACAGCAATAGGCTATATTATGAATTTATAGGGATAGCATGGGTTTAGGTCTTTCCTTGATGAGGTTGATTAAATAGTTGTCACCTTTTTTCTTTAAAAAAACATTTGAGGTAATTGACATTAAGCAGAAATATTGAACTTAGCAGTTCATTCAGTTATATATGACAGCTTTGGAAAATCACTTAATGGGAACGTAGTTAAGAAATCGTGTTTCGCATGTTGTGTGCTATATTTCGCATTGTTAATGTTGGCTTGACTCTATTAGGGTTTCTCAAAATATTGTGTAGCATGATTGGGATTTGGAACTGTTTTCTTAGCATAATTTTGATAAACGCGAGCGTTGCAGCCTATGCATGCAATATATTTTTAGATGGTGGTTTCGCATGCCACATTATTTTCCATAAAAGAACGTTATCATAGGCGACCATTTTGCTTTGAAAATTAATATTCATTTCTCCCGTGATAATTACAACGCGCCATTTTAATAACGTATTCCGTCAACCACCGCAGCATGTCTATTAGCAATATTTACTTTCCCTGCTGCTTTGTTATTATAATCATGCTTTGATATAATTAAGTTAGCCGTTTATACGTTCATTAGTTGCCCACTTTTGATGGAATTAGCCTCGTAGCGCAACAACATAATTAGTGCGGTGAAAATGTTTTGTGTAATACAGTATGCGTGGACAAATCACGTTTGTCATCAATAAATGTCGTAGAAATGAAATGGCTGACCATTCCTCCACATCTTTGTTTTAAAACACTTTGTGCCTCCTTGTCAGAAGGGGATTTACGCAAAACGGTTAGAAAATAAAATCGGCTTTAAAGAATATTATTCATGACGCCTATACGCATCAAATAACACATAATTGAAAAGTGATGCATTTGAGCTTAAATGCAAATGAAATGCATTTCATAATGGGTTCAGATCGAGACCTTTTGCAAGAAGCCTACAGTTTAGAATGCATTTTGAAATCCATTTTAATTTATTTTCAATGTGAAAGTGCTTGCATCAGAGGCGCCACACAAAGCAAACATCAGTATTCTAATACCTGAATCCTCTTTAATATTTCTTAAAGTTCTTACAAAGCTTTTCCTATTATTTCTCCTAACGTGACGGGCCTGCGAGCGTTATCTATTTTTAGATTGACGCAAACATAACTAGAAACTGTTTCTAAAGTAGGATATAAAGCACGTAATCGCATGAAACATACATGCATAGAAAATACAATGTAGCTTATTTGCCTAACAGACATTTTTACATACTGTAATATATTCTTATACAAGCGATGCACACTAAGATATTAATTTTAAATGAGACAACTTTCGTTTTTTATTTCTTTATTGGATGTCTGTTCACGTGCCATTCACTATCTTTATTCGTAGCACATTTGAGCATTCTTGGGAAATCAAATATTTAATTTACCGAAACACCGCTGAGGGAATATTTGCAACCAGATAATTTGAAACTGAATTTTCCTGAGAATATCTATATACTGTGTCAAGCTATTAAACGTCGATTATTTTATAGGCCTATAGATTTTTACTGCAAATCAAGCGTAGAGAAAAACTTTGCCCAATTCCTTCAATGTATCTATAACGTTGACCCAACCGGAACTACCGGTATACCCCATTGGCGAGCTCGTCGTCTGTTGAAAAACTTACACAAAATATATTTTAGAATAATCGATAATGTCTCGTATTAATTTTCACACATCTAGCTGCGCGTTGCTTATACACGCACGTTGTGATTTCTATAAATATTTATGTTAATGCTTATATCGAACCACGAGTGCTTTTTGCAAAATCCTGAAAGTGTTTTCTTACTACCGGTATCAAGAAGTTTCCTACTTCAATGATAAAGGAAATGCTGTTGTACATAGAAGAAAATAGGAAATCTGAACTTCAAATTTCGATAAACCCTTTTTTTTTGTATTATTAATTGATTATATTTTTGAATATAAAAGATACCATTTTGGGAAATTATGATAAGAAATTCCTATATTTTTATTCTATTTTTATGCAGTGGTGTTTGCATTTAAATGAAAGAAAAAATGTGGAAACCTTTAAAGCATGCATGTAATCTGTAACTTAAATGACCTTAACGACCTTTTACGTCCGCAGTTTAAGCGTGTGTATTATCTTTATTCACTTAATGTATATACTTTCGTAAGAACGTGCTGCACGGCATAATACCAAAAGGGCCTTAAAATGTGCTTTAAAGTATAACAGGAAATTATATCAGTGATAGTTACGGTTGTGTTACGCATTTTATGGCTTTTTAAAACTATTTGTGGAAATGTTTACTTATATTTAAAAAAAAAAAAACTGGCCATTCGAGCTACCGCAAGTTTCATTGTATGCATTTTTCGACACAGTGTTCTACTACTGTATATAAAGCTGTAGACATTTACGGCAAAATGACTTTCTCCAAAAAAATAAATAGTCACATATGCTTTGAAGTAAAATAAAAGTACCTTGTAATAACAGTAGGCTGTTTGGCAGTTGCAAAGTTACCAGCATGCGTTTCCTTTTCTACTTTCCTTTTATAAATCGCTTCCCAAATAAGAAAATCATCAACTTCAGTATATATGGACCATTGACGCATAACGTACTTTAAACTTAAAAATATTGTATTAAAAGTTCTTAACATCTCTAGAAAGAGCTTTGCTTCACAACATAAAACAACTTTAGAAATAAAGTTCTGGTGAGGATTTTTAGGGACTAATTGCCATGGCTTTCGATTACAGACTAAAACCAGTCATGTAAAACTCAATACATATACGCTGTAGATTAAGCTTATTGGTTTATTGAGTCCTTGGCGTAAGCATTTTTACTCTAAGACCGTGGCCACCTACAATTAAATTTCATTTTCCTTTAAAGAGGAGCTTTTCTTGCTTGATAATTAGATCAAAAGCAGGCTTGTTATCGCAAATAAAAGCGCATTAATTGAAGAGCTGGCAAATAAGAAAGCCGTGGAAGTTCGATATTGGAAACAATGGACAGACAGAAACTCACGCGTGGTTTCTTAACCAAACATGAAACCGAATTAAATTTCTAATCAACGGTGATTGTAATTTCAAAAGGGGAACACATCCATGGCTTTGTTAGGAAACCTGCCACAAGGGCAAGCGAGAAAGTAAATCGATTGTAAATATTTAATTTATAACTGATTGCTTACTCACCTGTTGCTTCCTGGCTTTCTATTGGAAAACACGGTTTGAATTGCGCCTTGGGTTGGATTTTGCCATGTTAAGATTGACTGTTGATTTAACGCCGATAAAAGAAATTTAGGAAAACGTTTAGCCATGACTCCATGATCTAAGGAAGATGCATTTTCGAAGCATGTACTTTCATGAACAGCAAGCTTACTGCATTTAAAACGAAATGTCATGTTTTCAAAGCAACGCCTGTTTAATACAACAGGGGTACTGAAACAAAAGCTTTGTAAATCGCACTTTGGCAGTCGTTGAAGTCACTCGTGTAAAAGGAATGGATTTATTGGTTTGTATATAAATAGCGATAATCTCGAGTGAATTTTTAAACCACAATAGTGTCGATTTTGCAAAGATGATTTCACGAAAAGGACATACGTATAACATTTTCTTTAAGGGCCGGTTGCATTAACAGAAGTTAAGAATAACTTAGGGCTAACCTACCGCGTAACTTTAGATTTTCCCACGGTTGTATTATGCACAAGCACGGGTTAGGGAAAAGAAAAGAATGGTTAACCCAGCCAGTAGCCAGGGTTAACCTCGAGTTATTAGGAAAAACAACATGGCGGGCAGACACTACAGATGAATCTGATGAAGCTAGCGAATTGTGCATGCTACACCATCTTGTCACAAAGATAGGGGAACTAGGATGCGCAATCTGGCAGAATTCGTCAAAGTTAGTTTCATTTCTGCCCTCCATTTTGGTTTTAGCAGGTTAAACATGAGTTCTATAACCCTGGGGATATTTCATAAAGAGTTAATTGGTGCAAAACAAACATCCCAACCGGAAGTTTAACCTAGGGTCAACTTTTATTCCAAGGCAGCTGGCTTTTAAAGTTTACATTTACAAGACCAAAATGCCCTCGCAGTCACGCGTAAACATGAAGACTACATTTAATTTGACTATATATGCACTCGCGCATTTTATTTTGCATTTTAAACATCGTGAGCAAAGTGTCTGTCCTTTACCCTAAATTTTGTTCACGCAAACCTGTTAGCCTGTCTAAGAGCGAGTTTACCCATTTGGCAACGTGTCTCAGACCGCATTCAGACATGGATGGCGCCAACTTCGCTTTCAGATTTAGCATGCGCTCTCACGTTGAAAGAGGAAACGTTCTTCAGTACCGTACATGATGGAAATTTTTTTATTAATTGAAATAAAACCCGTGGTAATTGATTCTTCGTCTATTTTTCAAACCTCTGAAAATGCATTTTAAAGACTGAAGCAAAGACCGAAGGCAATCACTGCCAGCTTCGGTGTAAAGTGGCTGGGCTGACTTTCAGGAAACCGCCATCTTGACCCCTTCACAATATCTTCAATGCATCGTCCAAGTGAAACGTTTGTTAGCGTACTTTACGACGTCCTGAGGACAAATTAGAGCGAGGGGAGGCGGCAAGTATCGAGGCCAACCTCTCAGCACGTGAGCATTTAAAGTGAGAGTAATTTGGTTAAATTTTCCATAGTAAATTCTCTTCTCAATGTCCCCTTATCATTAACTTGCCATTCATCCGTGTAGGCTGTTCAAACAACCTGTCTGATTGCAATTTCTATGGCTCACATCCTCTCCCCCGCTTTATTTTGGTACCAAATTGAAACAAGTTGCAGTCTTGGATTGGTTTGGATGTGTCTTACGAAAAGGACGGAAGGAAGGAGGTGGGGATTAGGGTAGGGAATTTGCGGGCCTCCAAGCCTCTTTCATATCAAGGTTTTATTTGGGTAAACATGAGGGGAAAAAAATAACACTGAACTCTATTGCGTCTCTCTGCTTAACCTTAATAATCTCCTGGTTCACTCCCTATTTCCTATCCTCACGTTGAGTTTCATTTAAATTTTGCACCGTAACGTTGCCCTCGACTGCGCATGCGTCGAGTCAATGCGTTTGATTAAAAAAAATCTAAGCCCGCTAAGTAACTATAAGCCTATGGGTTAAGTTATATTGCTGCTGATAAAACTATGACCTTCTGCTCTATAGGGTTGGATCTAGATTCACTACCTTATGTCGTGAAGAATTAAGACGAAATACAGGGTGTTCACTACACAGAAAAAAAATGAGGTACTCTACTACAGAATATAGGCAAAAAATAGTTGAAGCTATAATTGCTAGCTACTTGTACATGTACATGTATGTTAGTTGAGTGTTATTTGCAACGAACAACTAAAGCTGTACTTCTTATTCGCTAGTATGCAACTATTTTATCTAACTTTTTTATTTTCAGTTTGAAGAGCAATTAGAACTATTTAGTTGAGAAAAATAATACTTTCAAGGACAACTGACCACAATTAGTTTATTCGTATAGTTAAACAACTAGTAACTAACATTTCTTCACTGTCACTTAAAAATTATTTGTTTGCTTTCTTTGGGTTCCTGAAGCTCGTAGCGAAAGTATTTCAAGTATTCCAGGGTTTCCTAGACCTGGAAAACCTGAAAAAGTCAGGGAAGTTGAATGACCTGCCATGTAAAGTCAGGGAAGAATGGTTTATTTTGAAAAGTCATGGAAATTCAACGCTGTCAGGGCGATCTAAAATTAATACTTCTATAAGGTATATTCAGGGCCCATTTTGTAGAAATATGCAAAAAATTTCCACATTTTCGGAGTACAGATTTGAAAAATTTTCCACATTTTCTAGTACAAATTTGCAAAATTTTCCACGTTTTGCGAGTTCAAATTAGCAAAATTGTATACGTTTTCCGAGTACAAATTAGCAAAATTGTCCACGTTTTCCGTGCACACATTTTCAAAATTCTCTTGGTTTTCCGAGTACAAATTTTCAACATTTTCCGAATACAAAATTTTTCAAAATTGTCGTTAGTAAATTTAAAAAAAAAATTTTTCCAGTGTCAATTTTGGAAAATGTCACTTTTTCACGTTTTCATTGGTAAGGGAAATTTTTTTTTCAAACCTGGAAAACTCAGGGAAGTTAAGAATTAATTTTCTGGGGAAACCCTGTATTCTGAAGGACGGCAAAATGTTTTGAGTCTAAAATCGAAATTTACAACTAAAACGCTTTTCTCCCTGTTTGTGCTTTCTGACGTTATCAATTTTATGAATACCAAATATACAGTACTGT
>JAQGBX010006451.1:0-12455 GCA_034698745.1 Megaphyllum sjaelandicum
GGGGAGTAGAAGGCCAAGTTTTCGGACACACAGTCTTTCATTTTGACCTTGGTCACTTCCTCTCTATACCCCTTGGTCCAGCCTAATACACGTCAGCATTTTTCTTGCAGAATCAAACTATAAATCTACCAGAGGAATTCGCAGACAAATTAAAAGGTAATTATCATTTAATTCACATTTACAATTGTCAGTTTTATACAAAAGAAAATCTAAAATTAGCCATTCTCCAGCAAACTTTGCCCCATTGGATTGTTTTTCCACTCATTTTGAGGGATGGTCCCTAAGTTTGAATATATCTTTATTAGTTGTATGCTGCTGAGCTACTCTTAAGCTAACACTAACATACTGTACTATGAGTGTCTAGCAATTTTTAGAAATAGTTTCATTTTCAGCTACATATTTGTGAGTGAATTATTTCGAAAACCAAAAATATTACGAAAAATTCATGCCTGTAATCCTCATTTTTACAAACAAAAAGGTTAGAAATCTGGAGACTTTAGGGTGAATTTTGCACCATTCAATCATTTTTCCACTGATAATAAATCATAATAATAAAAAAACGTGCAAAATTCGCCCTGAAATTGAGATTTTTCCGATTTTTTAAGTAGGAATATAAGTGTATAGCAATTTTTAGAAATACATGTAGTTTCGTTTTTAGTTACAAATTTGTAAGTGAATAATATCAATAACTAAACTATAAGAAGTCTGTAGATTTTAGTATGAATTTTGCACCATTGGATTGTTTTCCCACTCATTTTAAGTGATTTTTAGTGGAAAAACAATCCAATGGTGAAAAATTCATACTAAAATCTACAGACTTCTGATAGTTAAGTTATGGAAATTATTCACTCACAAATTTGTAACTAAAAACGAAACTATTTCTAAAAAATGCTATACACTTATATTCACACTTGAAAAATCGGAAAAATCTCAATTTCAGGGCGAATTTTGAACGTTATTTTTATTATTATGATTTATTATTAGTGGAAAAATGATTGAATGATGCAAAATTCACCCTAAAGTCTGAAGATTTCTAACCTTTTTGTTTGTGAATGTAAGGATTACAGGCATGAATTTTTCGTAATATTTTTGTTTTTGAAATAATTTACTCACAAATAATGTATGTAGCTGAAAACGATACTATTTCTTAAAATTGCTAGAGACTCATAGTACAGTATGTTGATGTTAGCTAAGAGAAGCTCAGCAGCATACCACTACTAAAGATATATTCAAACTTCATGACCATGGCAAAATTTTTTAAAATAACACTTTTCATTAAGCATTTTCCAGCCAAAAATTTGCTGCGTGAATTATAGTAATAACTGTTACCTCATTGATTTAGAAAATTTTCAAATTTATTATTATCAATTTGTGTATACCATATGTTCTTTTTCTTAGGAAAATGTGGACAACTAATTGGATAAAATTACTGATGAAGTATATTATCCAGAAGGATAATTTTTTTTTTTGGATTTCTGTTGTATTGTTTCTTAAGTAAAGGTAATATGTATGTATATTTTAAGTATTTTTTTCATTTATCTTTATTTTTTAGACATTTCAGGTTTTTTTAAGAATTTAGTTGTGATATAGCACTAAAACATTCTACATCAGTAATGTTTCACAGGACTGACATAAGTGAGTATAATTATTTTGAATGGCTTGTTATATTACCTATCTCAAGGTATTTTCATACGGCAACTTATGTATTAAAACATATCTTTTTATGTATTTTTGCCTAAAGAGGTGTGCATACATACTAGATGTGTTTTACTACATACTTTTGTTGTGTTATTCTACATAGAGATTCAGGTAACTTAACCAATATTACAGTGCAAAAAACACAGCTAATCCTTGCACAGCCAATACACATTACATGTGCGCAACTTTTTTACACGTTTTTTTTGTTTTATTACACATTTTTGTTTTCAGTGTAGAGATGTTAGATTGGGAATAGCTGATTTATGAATTTGGAAAAATTACGGATGAAACTATTTTAATGGAAAACATATGCAACACATATTAAAAATAGAATTAAGGTACAGCGTATCTACACTGTGTAATGTGTAGATTCTTAAAGGTAATTTCATGTTAGGAATTAAGCGGATGACAAGTCTTTTACCAAATTATCATAACAGGTTCACACATTTTATTGCATTTTCCCCGCTTTAGGGTGCGCATTCGTTGGTACTTATAATTTAAGAAATTAACCTACCGACCACTAGCGCCAACTACCGGGCAAACAATTGGTATTTCAAATGAGGTTGTACTAGGTGACACTTCGCCGAGCCAGGCTCAACGCTCATAAATTAGAAATATGTACTTCTTCGCAAAGCGGTAAGCAGGCTTGTAAGACACAGAGTGGCACACGGGTTTGCCACCCGTGTCGGCTGTCCTCGATTGTGGTTTTTCATGGTTTTCCACAATCCCTCAACGCCTCAAGGCGAATGCTGGAATTGTTCCAATATAAAATCGGCAATGACCGTAATCCTTTCTCATTTAAAATCAGTAAAACTTCAGAGTTATTTTTGGTGATATGATGATAGATGATTAACTTATAGGGCGCATCGCTTTCTTTTACATTCGACCCATTTCCTTTTTTTTCGAATAAAACCATTTTCATGTTTGTTTGTTGGAATAAAAGCAGGGGAATCCAACTAAATTGTGAGTTTGTTATTAAAAATGGAAGAATAAACGTTCTTATTTCGTTTCCCCGAAATCGGACTTCCCTTGCAACCTGTCCGCATTTTGTCCGATCAATCAGATTCCCCTACCCCATTCTGACTTTCGAAACTTTAAAAAAATTGCTTTCGGAAATTTTTTAAAGTTTGGCAAATTTTTACCTGCTGGAAAACGTAAATTGTGTAATCGGAAAAGGTTGAGAATTTGGCCAATTTGTCCTCAGAATCAGTTGGCAATTTTGCAAAAATCTTCTCGGAAACGCGGTTGGCAATTTTACAAATCTGTATTATTACTCGAAAACAATTGAAAATGTTGAAGATTCGTCCTTGGAAAACGTGGAAAGTGTTGCAAAATTGTCCTTGGGAAAACTTGAAAAATGTCACAATTTTGTCCTCGGAAAAGGTTGAAGATTTTGCGAGTTTATGCTCGAGAAAAATGAAACTTTTGCAATTTTGTTCTGAGAAAAAAAAATGGACCCTGGCTTTTAAGTTCTCTGACTTTTAAAGGTTACCTAGGACTGGGAATAACCTGTTTATTGACGCGATATTGCGCTCAATTTTCCTTTTTAATTTGGGAATTGATTTTATTCAGCATTTTTTTCCAAGTCCACGTACGAGTTGGTAATACCCCCCTCCCTCCCCCTGTCCACATTGTGTCCGTGACTCAATCTATTCCTCCCCCCCCCCCTCCCCTATTCTCTGCATATTAGGACGTCCTTTTTGAATGGCCTCATTCTTGGTTTATGAATCTGCTAATCGGCATATTACCGTACTTAAAAAGTGAAAGTAATGCTTGCAAAAAAATTAGTTAAATAATGTTTAGTTTTATCAACACAGTAACACGAAGCAGTTTGAATCCAGCATGTTTGCACTTTTTTTATTTGGAATTTACTGTAATGTTGACTTGAGTTAGATCATTATATCGATCTTCAAGTAGAAAAGGCTTCACTCATGGGTGACCTGCAGGCACATTGAGCCCACATAACCACACGACAGCCTTCTTAGTCTGACTTATTAATGAATATCGTATGCCTTACAAATTAACAGCCCTCATGGTGGAATTAACTTATTAAAATATTAAGGATCGAGGTTGCATTTCTGAAGCTCGTTGCTTGCAGAACGAAATGTAAGGAGTTAAAGAGAAAATACTCTTGCTTTGTTAAAATGAAAGCCGGTTATGTCTTCTAAGACTGTACTCAAGATTTACTTCCCTCATTACAGCGCCATCTACAGAAGGCTTGACATTTTTATGAAATGTAAAATTGTTTTGTTGATTTCTATGAAAAATGAACTAACATGGAAATTAGTTAAAAAGTACACGTAAAACTTGGAGAAAAGTATCGTGAGAATCTTTTCAAGTGCGGTTTTACATTCTTTCCTAGATTATTTGTTTATAAGGTTTTCAATTCAAAAAGAGAATTTAAAAAACTTTGTAAGAATAACTTTATATAGTGAGTTTAGTCTTACTTCGAGGGTAGAAAATCTGAAAGTTATAGATATTTATAAGATCGAACGTTTTTTATATAGTTACATGTATATTTGGAATTCTGAAAATCAAAGAAAACAAAATTGCAAAATAGTACATAAAATGTTCCCGAAATTATACGAATCCGAGGCATCTATTTTGACAAGTTTTGTAACATTAAACATGATGCATTTTTTTGCTAATAATAATGATGCATCAGTCTTAATAATTGAATTGTGAAGATCTGGTGGACACACCTTACTTTATTTTGCAGTTTTTTCATATATTTTTTTCACTTTTTGTATGCAGCGTTTTTTGGGAACCCACTGCATGATCTTTGAAACGGTTTTTTATGTGATTTCTGAATGCATAGTTCGAGTAAAAATGCGGACGGCATTATTATTTTTTTTACCAAATTGCTAGTTATTTCTTAGTTACTGTTGTGGTGCAATCTGAAATAGCTCGTGCGGCACTAATCAATGTATTGGGAATTGGTCGTGGTTACCCAGGCTTAAAATGACATTGGTAAAGACCATATGTCGAAACCAAAGTAAGATTTAGTGTACTTGGGAAGACAACTAAATAAGTTTTTATTAAAGTAATGTGATGAAAATGTATATGCTCGTACAAGTACGTGGATTTTCAAGTTGAATTACATCTTGGGATATTATTAACGAAATGATTTCGAATCAAATTGGAAAAATTGCAAAAGTTAAAAATCCTTACAAAATGATCCAGTAGCATAACCGTATTTTTATCGATTTTGAAATTGTTCATGACCTTAATTCTAAGGTGGTGATGAATTCTGTATACATTTAATGCTAATGTAAATGTATAAACGGGAATTAGCCAAGTGAAAAAAAATATAAAATATACGTTTTATACATAACTTGATTAACAATGTACAATGATTGATGAACTAATAAATATTCTGTTGGGAAAAGTTGATGACTAATTTCCACATTGTGGAGAAAACTGGATTACATCTTAACTAATATAAATTTTAATAGGCAGGTTGCCTATTTTCATTATTACAGGTCAAGGGTTTAGCATCGTGTTAACTGTACTGAGTTAAATTGTAATCAACGACAACATTCTGCACGACTGAGCAATTTAGGTTCACTCTAAAATGAATAATTGATGATTCTACATTTCTCCAAGACGCCCTGAGATCAAACAAAAGCGGACCATGTTAATTGCCAGTGGTTACATGTACATACAGTAGGAAAAGTTGTTCATGGAGAGTAAGCCGATTTAAAAAACAACATTCATCCCCCCTTTCCCCAAATCCTATGAAAAGATGACCCAAAGAACATTTGACTCAAGTGTGTCGAATCACACACACAGAGTCGACACATAGCAGACGAAATCTGACGTCAGTAATCCGATTTAATCTGACAGCTGAGGTAATGTTTGCCAGACATGTGCTTGTGGCGCTGACAACTGAAAACATCAAGCACATGTGTACATGTATTTCACTCTAGCATAGCTATAAATGGCGGCTAAATTTATAGTTTTTCTGTATTATTGGTTTATTGTATCATTACAATTATAATTATTTTATTGCATTGTTCAATCTATGCTATCTAGCACCGTCTCTGGATTCACCGTCAATGTTAAGCGAAAAATAACAGACATTGCAAAATAAATTAGATTATAAGTTGTTTTAGAGCTGTTAGTTTTTCCACTTAATGCGAGATGTACTATGACAAATGTGATTGACTATAAATTCTGGTTTTGACGCTTGTTTACAAACTCAAGACGTCTTCCAACTGGAAATGTGCAAGAAATTTTAATTTGATTAAAAACTACATATTAGTTTTATAAAGCGCCATCTAGTGATCAATACATGCAACAGATGAAATGCAGCTTTCAATTAATTTGAAGTGAATTTCTAGGTATTTAAAGTGTCCAGAAATTAATAAATCATTCCTATACCCCCTTGAAGAATGGCAAACATTTCCATTCCTTGTTTAACAAAACTTCAAATTTTATATTTCATGGCTATAACGAACTTCTGGAAATCCTTATCGGATGTCAATTAATATATCTAAAATCAAAGAAACTGCGAATTATAGAAGAAAACTGATGTATCTTTTTCAATAAATTGTGCAACTTAAAGCAAAATATATACATGTACATTCTATGTTTATCAAGACGATAAACAAATTTCATGAACTGTATGCTGAAATTTTGAAGAGGCTTCAGTTCGTATATTATTTCATTTGCAATATATAGATTGGACCATTTTATAACACTCTAAAGTGTGATGTGTGTAGACAGTCTTAGGAGTCTTGCAATAAAACGCATGACATGTAAGGAAGTGTTTCCTGCTACTGAAGACCTCTAATAATCTTGTCCATCTGCGCTTAAAGGCATTGTCTGCTAACTCAGGGCTATGTGCTTTGATACAACAAATGAACAGACGTCTAGCAGAAAGAAATTAAAAGGAGGTTGTTTGCTATACACGTATTTACAAAATCTGGCACAAATCTGTTTCGTATATGTCCTTAAAAACATAGATGGAATCTTATAAGTCGACCGAATTTGGAAGCCGCATTGTTATTTTAAAGGATTTAATTATTATTTACTATCCAACCCAGTAGTGCTAAGTGGAATCTCTAATTTGACAATGTTAGTATTTTTATTCAGACGCGCAAGATTTACTCCTAAATCCGTAATTATCTGGTTTCTTTTGAGAATGCCGGAACACACCACGTGTCTGTGTTTGCTTGCCAGGTATGATGCAAGCATTGCACATGGTTTACCTCAAACCGTAAATATTTTCAAATGTCACGTTTGGGCTGAAGATAAACAGTTAAAAAAAAGTGGTGTTTTGACAAGTTTTTTTATCCACTCTGGTCGTTGGGAAAATAATCTGACACTAAACTTCCATGCTCTCGCGTAGCTCTGTTCAATTGACACATTTTGTTTATAACTGAGTGCGCATGCGCCAAACTAAACTTTCTTGTATATAGAAAATTCAACTGGGTTTAGGGGCCAATCAAAAAGGATGTCCTCATGCAGGGGGTTGGGGGATATGTTGAGTCACTGACACAATGTAAACAGAGGGAGGAAGGGGAGTATGATCAACTCAGACATCAACTTTAAAAAAAATGCCAAATAAAATTGCAAAAGTCAGTAAACAGGGTACCCCCAGACCTGAAAAGTCAGAGAAGAATGACTTTTTTTTAAAAAAGTCAGAAAATTTCACAGATTGATGTTGTCACATTCCAAAATTAATGCTTCTACTCGTCCGTGGTTAGCTCAATTATGCCTATTTGCAAACTTTAAAATGTTCACGGTACAAATTTGCAAAACTTTTATTCTTCTCCATGATAAACTTGCCAAATGTTCAACCTATTCCAAGGATATCCTTACAAAATTAGCAAAATTTTCCACGTTTTTCCAAGCTAAAATTTGCAAACTTTTCCACTCTTTTCAATTACAGATTTGCCAAATTTTCATCAGATTCTGAGGACAAATTGACGAAATTGCCAGCCTTTTCAGAGTACACATTTTTAAGATTTACAACGTTTTCAGAGTGTGGACAGGGGGTATAGGAGCGAGTCCAATTTTGGGAAAATGTTGAGGACATTCTTTTTGAATGGCACGTTACGTAATTGAAAACTGCTTGGAACTTGCAGGAAATAATGTTTCCAGCTGTGTAAAACATCTTGATTGTATCTATAAGCATTAGATCCTGTTACATGTATTTTCCAATTTAATCTGATGTCTTCATCGATGAACAATTGTGGCTAGCATTTTACGAGAATCATAGAAATTTCGAGTATTTTTTTTTTTTAAAGAAAAAGACAACATTATTTTGAAAGACACGTCAGGGAACTTCTTCCAGTATACGAGCAAATTCAATACTATCCCCAGCAACAGTATATTAACCTAACTTTACCAATTTTTCATTATTTCTATTCGTGCCTCAGTAAATCTTTCAGACTGACTGGAATAATAAATTCAGACTGATGCGTGCATACGCACGCTAGATGTACATGTATATCACGCTGCAAATGTGGGACATTATTTGCACTGAGAACTAGAAAAAGCAAGAAAAAGTTCTGTTTCAATAGTTGAAAAACGAAGACGTCCCTCGTTCGTTTATTCTTTGAATTCTTTCTTCCTGGCTTGTGTGCTCTGCTGCATATAAATTCACGAGTTTGACAATGCTGGATTTCAACGACAATGTTTGGCATTAAACCTTTTTGTATCTGTAATAATCTAGATGTTTTTCATAAGTCTTCGTTTCCCTTAACAAAACATTGTTCGTTTCAGTTACATGGGCCACGTTCTCATTAAAAACATACCAGCTTCTTGGTGTTTTTCTTTGAATGCAATATCCGTTATTAGCAAAGAATCTACGGGCATTTTATCTGGTTTTTCAGTCGTATGATTGCAACTTTAGTTTTTATTTTTTGAACGTGTACATGTATAGACATTGAAATGATATACATATTTAGCCTACCTGTAGCATATAATGCATGTAATGTTTTCGAAATGCTTTTTAAAACTATGTAAGCACGACATGAAGTGCTTTCCATGCCCAGTCACATCATTTTTTGGTAACGAAGAAAGCAGATTTGATTTCTTAATACAAACTTAACAAATTTTTACCCAGTTCAGGGGATAGTTAGCAGTTTTCAGTTTTAAAAATTGTGCCCTTTCATGTTCAAATTTTGACGTTAATGTCACTACTAACCTGCTTATTAACGAAATTAGGTAGTTATGAAATGTTTCATAGACATAATCAATGTGACAATAAATGTGATAACGTCACTACCAACCTGCTTATTAACGAAATTTATTAGTTATGCAATGTTTCACAGACAATCAGTGACAATCAGTGTGCCAATAAGGGATACAGCCCTTCTTGAGTTGGGTTGATTATGATATTTGTGGACAAACAAACAAAAGAGAAAAAAACAATTAATATAAATAAATACAAAGTATGTCGTATATAATACTGTTTTGATAATGGCATATGTCAGTACTTATATTATGTTGATGTGGGGTGTTTACGTATCTGGTTGTTATTCTGATATTACTAGATGTTTGTTAGAAATTGTCGTGTAATACTTACATTTTAATACTTACCTATCATCATTATTGGATATTGATGATTTGTTGTTATCTATACTTGTTGGCAATCATGTGCAGTAGAAAGGAAACCATCAATGTGACAACTTACATTAGACCTTCCAATATATGAAACTATATGGTTGGTAATCAGCATTGTGACATACGTATACTTTGAGGATTACACTTTATTGTTTCTATTGCCTGTTAACCAATATCGCATCTTCCTTTCTGTCAGACTGCGATCAAAACAAATGGCTAATACATTAGGCCATAATCGATGCTATTTCTTGACAAGGAAGATATATGACTCGGAGTAAACATACTCTATAGATAGATACCACCTATTGATGAACTACAAAATGATTGTTTTACCCGCGATAAATGGTTCTTAATGTATTTACCATTCTTAAAAAATCAGGGATTACAGTAGGCTACATGTATCTCAGAAAGGTGGCATTTTGAAATATTTATGTACTTTCGTAGTTTATAAGCACTATACAACCAGGACACAACATTTTTAACGTAATGTAGAAACGTTGATTCCGCCTTTCCTAAAAAAATATATAGAGAATTATGCAAAGTGGAACGTGAAAGTTATCGCTATAGTGGTCGCCTAAGGAACTTGAAATTAAAAATAAGTCATAGAGAAAGCAAAATGTGCGGGAAGGTCGTAAATACATTTAGCTGCCAACAGCATGTTCGAGTAAGTCTGTTTAAGGCGACAAAGTTATGGACATACACTTTATTGCCTTCACCAAATTTGACCTTTAAATAGACACGGCACTGTCATATGCATAGAGCAACTCTGGCAGTTGTTTTGTGAAACATGACGAGCTCGGGGCAAGTGTTTATTGGCGGTCAGACTTTCTATCTTCTTGCTGTGCCACAGCTGTTGTCACATTCATTCGCATCAAAATTAAGTGAAGGGAAAATCGATTAAATGTTCACAAGCTGTCACACTTTATGTCAGTTAGATCATACTCTCTGGGTGAGGCAGTGGTACTAAAGATCCACGAATGCCCCTACTCGCTTGTTCCTTGTGTTCCAAAATATACATTTTAAGGTGTAGTAAAAACCGATTAATGCAGATGGTGCGCAGAATCTAGCAGTTAGTTGCCGAAAATTATTGCATTCTTCTTGCACATTCAAATTTCTAACTCAATCCAAGCAGGTAGACCTCTACTTCCTCTCATAAACAATAGATCTTGCCTCAGTCAGCCACACTGTCCCCATCATCATGTAAAAATGACATGTGGAAACAAGGTCAAACATAGAGCTGGTAAGTGTGATCAGATTTATGCGACTGAAAGGCACATCACCTGCTGAAATTCATCGCCAAATTATTGAGGTGTATGGTGTTAGATCCATGTCTGGGATTGGTGCTCTGCATGCTTTTGATAATGACATGACTGACGTCCAGGATGAGCAATGACTTTAATTGCCTGGCCATGGAAGCATATCACTGGCTGAAATTCACCGCCAAATGATTGAGGTGTGTGGTGTTAAATATTGACAGGACTGACGTCCAAGATGAGCAATGACTTGGCCGGCCAAGCACATCCTGGTTTCATGCACTGGACCATGATTTTTCTATGCTGCCATAGATTCCTCGATAAACTATCGAGACAATATTTGAGCAAATTTGGAGATTATGTGGAAAACTAGTCTTCCTTATGACCCTACTATTTACTATATGTATTATTCGAGTAATTTCAGAACGTAATAGGTCTAGTTACCTTGCTTATTGAACAGCCCTCATATTTAGTGATACTTGCACGATGTCATATGCAGTAATATGCGTTTCTTTAAACTTCGTAGTTTCATCGCATGTTTATATTCATGACATTTAATATACTGTACGTTTTCCGGATGGAAAAGATCCTCCTATCAGTCTGCTATTTTCCCAATATCTGGATGCACTAGCTACAGTGCACTGAGATTAAACACTTGGGGGTATCGGATATATCTGCGTTAGCTAATAAACTTGGCTCTGGTTTTGGTTTCCATTTTATCGCTTATCTCTGTTGGCTAAATACAGTTTATATAGTTATTGGATAGTTACACACATTAAAAATTCCGTTTATAATTCTATCTTAGTTTTAACGCAGGCATCATTTGCCTTTACCAATAAGCCATGTAATCAGAATGGGGCGCACCGAATCTTCAGATTTCATTAATAGATATTTATTGAGTCTCCTGAGTTCAGGCCAACCCGGGATATGTGGTTAGTGAAATGCCAAAATTCCACATGCATAGTAACATGAAGTTAATATGCACGTGGAATCTTGGCATTTCGGTTAGAATTTAAAATACAAAATATATTACATGCCAGATCCTTTTTGTAAGACCTTGCAAAAATCTCTGATTTGAAAACGATCAGCTCTGGAATGCGAAAATGTTGCTTTTATAATGAGCGATAGAAAGCAGTTTCGTAAATTGATGAAAGGAAGTGTTAAAAGTTTGCCTGATTTGTAAATGAAAACATCTACAAATACATTCCAATTCATTCCGGTATTTCTGCAATAGATGTGTTAGTTCTTATTTCGTTGAAAATGTTGATATAAAACTACGTCTTTCCTCCACTTAAGGGGGCAGTTTTGGAATTTTCAATATCCTTAAAATGTATGACGCCATTACCAGAGTTTTAATAAATGATGTACGTCATTCATTTTATTCATTCATTCTGCTTTCCTTTAATGACGTCGTACGTCATTCATATTGAAATTCTGTTAATGGCGTCATTCATGAAAAAATCTATTACGTCATTCATAAAACTGTGATAATGACGTCATTTGCTGTATTATGATGCTGACGCCATTCCTTAAATTGTTATGATGGCGATATCAATTAAATTTATGATGATTACGTCATCGCCAGTATTTTAATTAATGACGTCATCATTTATTATGCAATTTAAGATGAACATGTGTACAAATGCTCCGGAGTCTTTTTTAATTAAGATATTCACATGTGCTCTGCTTTTTAACTTAAAAGATTTACAAGTGTTGTAAAGATTCATGAAAAATAAATTCTTGGCATATATATTCTACCTAGCTGTACCTTATATGAATTTCTCTTCCATGCAATCACGTAAGACTTTTTCTTACATGTATTTCAAGGAAAAAAATATTGACGTACCATGCCTATGGGTACTTGCACAACAAAACTTTTAAAGTAAGAATGCTACTTTTCGTACCACCAGCGCCAACCAGCGGCACACA
>JAQGBX010006452.1:0-12452 GCA_034698745.1 Megaphyllum sjaelandicum
TGACTTTTAAGTACTTGAAGCAAAAGAGACTTAGAATTTAAAGTGATTATTCGATAAAATTGACTTGTCTTCATCTTGGAACGTGACAATTATGATACGCGAGTCGTGATTTCTCCTGGAACTCAACTCGGAAGAATGTACGACTTCATCATTTTGAGTTTAAAATTTACCATTTCATTTTTGAGTTCCAAAGGGATTATCCATAAAGGACGTTCTGTATTTTTCCGGGTTTTTAGACGCCCCCCTCCCCCCTGTCTGCCCTTGTCCTGTTTATGTAATCCCCTTCCCCTCCCACAATTCCCGTCCAATTTTGAAAACAGCTTGGTGGTTACACAAGCAATTTTTTTATGCTCTTTATCATTTTTTTACATTGATAAATTACCATTAGTGAACCACAGACCTACAGAATATTATAACTGTAAGTAAAACAGACACAACAAAATTAAATTAGGTGAATTACCTACAAAGTTTCAAAATCTGATTTTAACCACATTTTTAATTGTTAACATTGTTGCTTTCGTCTGAGGTTTGTTTGCCTTAATCATACCTGCAGTTGTCATCTCAATGATTTCCTTGTGAGTTATGTTGTGAGAATGTTAAATTATTGATGCTTTCAGGGATTTGTGCTGATATATGTTTAAGGACTGCTACTTTTAATGCAATATACATATTCAAAATGTATATTTATCAAAAATATTACTGAGGCAATGAACTAACCACATGTACAAATTCACAGCTTTCGATAAAACAAGGAATTTCCCCTAACTGAATAGCTAACCACCCAGTTTTAAAGGCCAAAATAAACTCTTTCTCAATATACAGGGGCACTGGGGCGGTAATGTATTTAATAGCTGATGCAGGCTGCAGAAATCAGTAAATTTTCTTATAAACTGGGTCCGCCTGTTTCCCATTTTCACACCTTTGCCGAACGTCCTTTATGGATATCAACTTGTTTCAAATGCTTAATTTAATGTCGAATATACGAGCTCGTTGTTTATAGATTTGCTGATGGATTTTTCCGGTGTATGAGTATTAATAATTTTCAACTCTCTAGGGAAATAAATGTTTCGATTAGATTTTTGTACTGTTAAAATTTCAAATATGTCAAAATCATTTTCTGATTTATTATTCATGATTTTCAATTAAACCATTTTTGTTATTGAATAATATATACAGTATGCGATATTCTTATCACATTAAATTTAACCACAATGTACAAAATTTGCGAACGTTAGTTGGTTAGCATTTTATTTAAAGGTAAATTATAAAGTGAGATTTACAAAATTTTAGCACATTTTCTTTCAACTGCCTTTCGACCGTTATTTATGGTGGAAAATAAAGGCTTATGAACTTTTAGTATTGCCCCCTGCATGTATATGGAACATATGTAAGACTAGTTTATTACGGATGGTGAGAGTTGAATCCATGACACCGAGATTTATGTTTCTGCCGCTTCCATCAGCTTCGTTGCATGGACTGCTGACCAAATCAAGGAATCAAAACGTATAATGTAGTTCTACCCGATTGAATGAACTTAGTGCTTGACTCTCGTATTTCATTTTTATTTCTGCTCAAAGACGCACCGTTTCTTTAACGCTGCTGAAACCACGTTCTCATTCACCCTAGCGCTCTGATAATGTACACATTGGCTTTTTTGGGTTGTCTTTTTCTCAGTGATCGTTATGTTTGCCGATAAATCACCCCCACTATGCAGAGTTAGAAATGCCATTTTTCTTTCTCCATTTTTTTATTTTAAACTTGGTATGAGCTTTATTAATATATGACCAAGTTTATGCGACTTTTCCATATAACTTTTACTTGGTCGATCCAATGTCAAATATTTCTGAAATAGCAAAAAAACACATATATTAAGGATACTATGCAAAATGTTGCTTTTTCTAAAATATAGAAACAGCGAATATTTTAACGGTACGGTGCCTATGATGGTTCATAATCGAGCATTAACAGGGTTCCCCCAGACCTGGAAAACCTGGAAAAGTCAGGGAAAATTCAACGTATTAATGCTGTCACAATTTAAAAATTATTGTTTTCACGTGGAGCTTAGGGTCCACCCATTACATTTTTTAAAAATTTTCAACAGTTTCCGATGACAAATTTGCAAAATTAACTTTCCGAGGACAAATTTGCAAAATTAACACTTCGAGGACAAATTTGCAAAAATTTAAAGATTCCGAAAACAAATTTGCAAAATTGTCAACAGTTTCCGAGGACAAAGTTGCAAAAATTTCAACAGATTCCGACGACAAATTTGCAAAATTCTCAACCTTTTTAGAGAACAGATTCTCAACTTTTTCCGAATACAAATTTGTCAAATTTACGACAAAATTGTATGCTGATTTTTTTTAAAAAAAAATTCTTTGTTAATTTTGAAAATTGTCCTATGTCGATTTTTAAAAAATTGTTGATAACATTGGCATATGTCAACTTTCTAGGTAAACCCTGATTAATATATCCGAGCATTTTATTAACATTTGAGACATGGTTTGTACAATTAATGTATATAGGAAATACGTGTATACAGCTGTACAAAAATAAACAAATTCGTGCCTAATGCACAATCTACGATGAACGTAGTCGAGCATTACAGTATCTGATATTTTATTCCTGACGCTTCTTGTCTGCTTCACACCTTGACACAATTCGATTCGGTTTTTTCGAATGTTACATTTGGTGGAAGCTGCGTTTATCCAACTTTTTTGTATCTGCTTGGCAGTTCGCAACTTTTCCAGAAGCGTATACCAGATTTGGTTGGCATTGAGGCATGAAGGAATCGTCAAATGGAGCGTATTATACTGTACTTTCCATCACTGCGGGCTTCGTGTCTCACCCATGGCACCCACATCTTCCTGTACTCACAAGTTTTCCAGGTGCTGCCTCTGCTCTTGCAAGAGTATCATTGATGAGGCGCATGCCCCAATCTCAAAGCCTATAAGATTACCCCTCCTCCTCCACGGCGTTGCTGCAGATGCGGGGTGAAAGAAGTACTTGTAGTTCGTTAAATTCCTCGACGCTGCTTACGGCCCTTTCATAAAATACGTCTGCGAGAACTAAATTCTTGCTTGCATGTGTAAGAATTTTACATTAACATGGTGCTGAATTTCAACTTTATCGTATCACTATCGTGCATGTAATTATGGTTAAATCTACCGTTAAAGAAAATTACTTTGTGTAGGGTATTCAGTTTTGTTGGAAGCCTTTGCAATTAAGAACATTCCAAAAACCATGTACGATTACGTCCATGCACAATTTATATTGTTCAGTTTTCTGCCTGAAATTTTTACAATTTCAAAAACTTGCATTTATCGTTTTTAACCCTTTTGGCCCTTGCATATTTAAAAGAAAAGTTAATTTTTTTTCACAAATCTTTCGGATAGAGTTAGATTTGGCAATAAAGGGCATCACGGTGAAATTCCATTATGTTCAGTGATGCTACAGGCAGTAATAGAACTGAAAATGGAAGTCCAGCTTTTATTTAAGCTTTTATAAAATGTTAAGCATAACGATGGCCAAAGGAGTTAAAGATTAGCCCATGATATACCTGACATGATAAATAACTTCTCGTGCATGTAATTTCAGTAAATGACATGTTTGAAATTTTGTTTACAAGAATATAAGATACATGTAATATAAAATATACCTGGCCAATTTGCAATGCTCCTGAAAAGTCATTTGAAAGTCCTGGAGATATTGCACCAAGGATGTTGTTTTAACTTGTACTGGGGTGGAATCGCTTCTTAAAAGTGATACAGAGTGGAAACAAGATGATTTGGTCAAAACCGCATTTATATATACCTAAGTTACCAAAAAACGTTGGGCCAATGATGGCTCAACATGGGATCACCAACTGGTAACGTTTTGCCAGTGATGCCGAATCTTAAAGCCATTATTGGACCATTGAAGCGTGTTTCCTGGGTAGTTGCTCGAATACTTCTGCGCGAATATACTTCTTGAAGAGCACTATGCAGCAGATAAGTTCATCGCTTCTTTTCTGCAAGTTGTATTTTATGGAAAGCCCCCAAGTCGAAACGAGTGCGGGGCACGTTCAATCTTCGAACATCTCAATTAATAAGTGATGGATCCTAAATGAGCGCTGGGGTGAGTTGTTGCTGCAATTTAAGCATCTAACAGCCCTCATCGTCACTAGGCATTTTTTAGCTCCGATGGTCAAGGAATAATTAATTGCCTATTTTTGCACCCACGCCGCCCCTTTGAACGAGCTATGAAATTTATCACGTACGCTCGCACTGTCAGCCCGAATTATTAATGTATTGCAAAGGATAGGCGCCATCCCTTGGTTTTTGGTAGCTTCTCTTAATTAATAATTCCTAGGAACATCTGGGTGGAAACGTAATCCTTTTTGGATGTGGTCGGAGGCAACGTGTCTGCCATGTGACCGTTTTGCAGCGTTTCTGTAAAAACGCGATGGACGTACGATGGATCGACTTGTAGCTCATGTTCTTCTGATCAACACGGATACATACGTTTTCTGATCCGAGGGACAGTGGTCCCTCAATTGTTTGTCGTGTTCAGGGTCATGTGTTCTGCGTGAAGATCGGAGCCTCAATAAACATCTGTAAAACGACGTAGTATGCTTTAGCATTTTATATTAATGGTTTCGTCGAGCGAATTTCATTGATTATGAAGTAGACTAGTTTTTTATGTTTTGGTAAAATCTTTACTAGCATATAGACATTCAGAATGATCCCTTTCTCATGAATAAAATAATATAATTACATATAATTTATTTGATCTTCATATAAATAAGCAATTTTTTAGAAATTCAAGCCAAGTATACGTAATACCAGTATGGTCACTACGGACGTGTCGGCACCTTTTATGTCCCCATGTTGTAAAATAAAAACGACTGCAGTGCCTAACTTGATACGGTGACAGTTAAGCATAATAACGCCCAACGATAAGACGCGAAATGATCGTATCATATAGACGACGTGTCACTCGCTCGACATAGGACAAGATAGCCAGAGGGTTGTACAAAACTGCAAATTGCATGGCTAAGTTAATATTTATAGCAATCAGTTAAATTTAGTTTGAAAGGAGTAATAGCGATAAATACATTTTGAGAAATCTAACGCTGTTTATCTTTCGTCGTCTGCTACACATTTTCTCACAGGAAGCTCTCGGGCCATTAAAAAAAACGTCCGAAAAATTGTCCCGAAATTGGACAGACTTAGCCCCTACATGAGGACGTCCTTTTTGAATGACCCCTTCTTGTTTGCGATACACTACTATCGATGTATGGGCGTGGTTTAATACGCATTTTCCACTTACCCGCCGCTAGTCGCACAGTTGGCGCTCCGAAGATGGACATCAGGATTCCGGGGAGTGACCATACTGATATTACGTATACGTGTATACTGTGATGCAGGCAGATTTTTTTATACAATTTATAAACTTTTTTTTTGGATTTCTGCTTTATCTAGAATTGGAAACCTTTATGCTTAAATGTTAAAAATTGCGCTAAGAAAATTAGTTCTTCGAAATAAATACACCCTGCATCAATAATGCCATTAAAGCAGCTTCGCGGCTGCCACCTAGCGGGATCGGTTGTCTCTAAATGTAGATGTAATGAAAATGAACAGCAATATAATTTTTCGATGATAGTGGAGCCATTAGGTGTTTAGGTCGCAAAGTTGAAACTACATTTATATTCTAACGACATGGCGAACAATGCTGTACTTTCTAACTCTCACACAAGCACTAGATCGTAAGGGAGTACATGTATTTGCATTCGTCAAATGAAAGATTTGGTCTGAATTGGTCACATGTCTGCATGCCTTTGACATGCTCGCGTGCCTCCGTGGGATCTCTGTGCACATCCTAATGGCAGCGTTTCGTCCATGAACTGCTGTGAATTATCACAAATGAGCTTCTTCACGCTGGCTGAGTAAACCTGCGGTGCGTCCATGCTGAAAGAATTAAAGCTCCTGAAACCACTGTCTGTTTGTTGTCGTTTTCCATTTAAATTACGATTATAATGAAAGTTTTAAGACTGTTAAACTATGCATGCTTAGTCTGCTGAAATGTGAAGATGACCAAGAAACAAGACTTTTGTCTTACATGTACTGTACGAAAAATCACGAAATTTTACATGGGCCTTTGATCCTATAGAACCTTATTTGAACCTTATACAGATTTCGTCACCATGCCATTATCACGACACTTTTTCATTCATTCTATTGACGAAAATTACCCGTAGGCATGTTGTTTTAGTTGTTGATTCTATGAAAAGATCGCGCATACGAGCTCTTATACGATACTCCGCTTAAGATAAATTGGAAAATCGTGTGGTAAGCGGGTTAATCATGCTTGGAAATGTCACGCTGTAGTACTTTATGGTCTATCCAGCTGACGTTAGAATCGATTGGAATTGCAATGATAATTTGTTTCAATGTTTGTTTTGTCTTTTGTCTCGGAGTTAAAACATGCCGAACACAGTGCAGATTAGGCATTGGTCAGTTTCCTTTAAACATTGTGTTGCGAGCGTAGTTTTCGTCATTTCCTTCGAGGGAATTGAAATGTAATTTTGCAAACTTTTGACATAACGGCGATTTGGCGTAACGTTGCGTTGCAGGTTCTCTTAAATAGCTTATTTTCAGTGTCATTTGCACTGACGCGTTCATTATTTTTCCAATAGCATGCCACTCAGAGCATAGATTAAAACACCGTAAAGTTGTTTGTTCTAATATACTCCAGAGGATCGCGCTCTTATTCACTCAGATCAAATATGCAGATAGCGCCATACTCTTTTGACGAGAAACCTTACGTATAATAATTAATCCTATCTGTTAATCAACGTTGATGCAAATACTTGAAATTGCTTTTTGATGTTTTCCCCCTTGACTCGCTCGAAGACTAAAACGAGGACTCAACCAATCAGTGGCACGCTCGCAGAGGTGACACCGGCTGAAGCTCGCTTTTTCCGTTATGCGTACGTGCCTCTATCTTTGTGACATTTTGAAATAGTTCCTCAAACTAAGCATGATTGTAAAAATATGGATTTCTCAACTATAATTGCGAGTAACTTGGATATATCTTAAAATCTTTATTGATTAATGCACATTGCAATGCAGATGTTTCGACTTTCTCAAAAAATTGCGGTTATCTCTGTTGGAACTTCTTAGTCTGTAAATGTTAGCCTATGAGCAATCCAGCTTTAAAGTTTATGAATTTTAATTTTTTGAAAGTAAACAGCAATTGAGACGATAGAAAAAATTCTGATGATGAACGAGACGGTATTCCTATGCAGCATATTGCATTCCAATATGACGAGATTTAACGACACATGCACATTATAGGTTCATATTTTGTGAGAATTTCTCTCAGATAGCTTATATAGACAGTGTGTTCTGAGTTTATGACTGTTCCCCTTCCTTCTGTATAATTTTGAGATGATATTTTCAATTCATTTGCAATCTATCGACAATAAATTTCCACTAAAATGCATTTGAATAACTTATTCTCTTTGGCAAATCAGAAATTATTTAGTTTCGGCCATTATGAACTGGAAGTCTTTAAGAACTTACCAATGTGGCGATAAATTACAATTATAAGCAGATGTTCACATATTTTCTTGCAATGAAATTTTCGTTTTTCCCAATTTAGTATTAACCTATTTATTTAAAGAAATCCTGGTTGTTGTTACATAACCCATGTAATATTAGTGTTGTTATAAATGATCTTTCGCGATTCTACACCGTTTACATGTATGTTTTTTTTTAAATTTGTAGTTTTCATACTGTTTGTTCACGTGCTATTTTATGTCTACTGTACATCATATAACCGTCATTTTTCTTCCTACAAGAGTGAAATAACAGCTTAATTTGGAAGAAGTTCACAATTGGACTTTAAACCAAACGTACAATTTTTTGATCAGTCTCTGTATTCGCTTGAAATACGAAACATGGATATTTTTGGAAACGTTATTATACGAGACGCATTTGTTGCTTCGTGCATTCCCCGAGTAATTTTCCATCAATTCATGTTAATTACACACGCGAAGGGTATTATGTTTTATTCATCCTGAAACACCAGCATTGTTCTGCCTTCTTTTCAAGCGAGGGTACGGAAGGATCTCGCCATTGAAGCTCAAAATGTGTGAAATTCAGCAATACGCTTTCGAATTTTATGCATGATGGACGGTTTCGTTCTGATGTTGCTGCATGCCTCGAGATAAATATTACAGGCTATGTACCCATGTTAATTATAACTTTCACACTTTGTAATAAAGTATTAGCTTCTAGCCTACACGCTCTACATGTTGGGAACTGGTTTTTAGATCTCTAAGGACTATCTGGTGCGTGTTAGAAGATTGCTTTTAAGAAAGAACATCTTTTCCTGTATGCCGGGAGTTTGAGCAGTGTGTTAGGTTTTAATTATTCAACCTTGTAAAGTAGATCTTAACACAACACGCTTATTGACTCTGGAATAATGAAGGACCAAAACCCAATTTTTATCTTGAAAGCACACGCATCCATGTGAAAAAAGGCCACTAACTCTGTGCAAAATAATTCGGGTATCAAAAAGTGAAGTTGTCGTGCAGTGATAGCTTAGCTTATTCGGTATTGTTATCATTGCATTATTGTTATCATAGCTGTCTAACTAATATTACTCTTTTATGGTCGAATAAAAGCTGTTGTAAATTTTATCAAATTATAGTGTTCAAGCCGTAAAACCCGGCTTTTCCCGGATTGTCCTTTTTTGAATGGCCTCCAAACCACATACATAGTAATCAGGACGTTTGTGAATTTAATATTTTGTTGATGTTTTAATCGTACATTTCACGACATTTAATCGGAGATTTTTCTTAAGGTTTAATCGGACATTTTTTTGAAGATTGAATCGGACATATTCCGGTCATTTAATCAGACATTTTTTGATGATTTAATCGGACATTTTTTTGAAGATTTAATCGGGCATTTTCAGGTCATTTAATCGCCACTGTTAATCGGATGTTATATTTAAGATTTAATAGGACATTTTTTGAAAATTTATCATACCTGGTATATTAGAAATTCCCAGCCGACCGGCCACATACATCTCTTCTTTATATTTGTAGATACCAAGGAATAGAAAAAATATAACTGGCATGTTCACGAAAGAACGTGCGCGAGTTAATTTTTGTTAAAAAAAAAGTATAACACAGTGCTTCTTAACTGCTGGTCCGAGGACCAGGCAACATTTTCAACAGTTTCTGAAGACAAATTTACAACATTTTAAACAGTTTCTAAAGACAAATTAGTAAAATTTTGAAAATGCTCCCATTTTTATTTTAAAAAACTCCAAATTATCATTAGTAAATTTTGAAAACTATTTATTATTTTCCTGTGTGGATTATTAAAAATTGTGAAACACATTGGCATATCTCGATTTGTTTAAAACCCTGGAAAGTTCAGGAAAGTTAAATATGAAATTTCTGGGGGAACCCTGATAATGGTTTGCATTTCTGCCCTAACGATCCACCGAAATATATATTTCCTATTTTTTCCTGTCCGCAATTTTTTGTACTATTTTCATTGGATCTTCAAGGGTAAAAAAGGTTGGAAAACACTGGTCGAACATATCAGATTGAATATTCTGTGAGGTGATCAATACACCTTCCCTTAGCAGAACAATTTCAAGGAAAATTGAACGTTTAAGGGATCGTTTTTACTGAAGCCGGTCAATTAAATGATGGCAACATTTGTATTTTGGCTTTAAACAAGGATTATCATGTAAGCATATTTTTATAGGCATTTACATTTAGCTATTTAATGCTTTTATGATCTGGTACCGGTATGTAATTTTTTCACTAAGATGCTAATGTATTGTAAACTGGCCTGCAGGATACTCCAACCTGGGTGTATTTGCGTTTTATTAATGGATTTGTACAGTATTATAATATTATAGAGGATACAGCCTAGTTGTAGTATAATGAAATTTCCTGTTTTTATGTTAGAGCCTTTCCGGCAGTACTTGCAGGTTTAAATTATTTCTTATAAGAGGCGTGTACCGTATATCTCGCAAATTTGCATATGAAATTTTCGCGCAGTGCATTATTTTCAAATAACACAGCCCCCCACAGTGTTTAAAAAAACTGCATTTTTTTCGCCAGTTAACTACAGATATTATAAATAAACAGAACCTATAACCCTATGCAAATTTCAGTCGTGGCGTTATCAACTATACGCTCCATTCGGTTGTGCTATAAGTTTTCGCATAAAGTCATTTATCGACGCTCGCACTCTGATTAAAACCATCAAAATTCAATTTGAAAGTACGATATGGTAAGGCAGCCCCTCAAAGCAATATCCACGAGCAGCTGGAATGGTAAATAGGCACATTGCCTTTGGTATGAAGTTGATTAAAGAGACCTCATGCTTGTTTAATAACATTGATGTTGGGCGAAACAACCCGAGTGTTTATTAATAAACTCGATGCATTAAAGGCTAGATAAGTCTCGCTAAAGGCGATGTGATGTATATTGTCAATAGTCATGGGAAATAAAAGGTGCATCAGAAATTGCCTGATGGATTTAATTTTGCTTTGATCATATTCTCATTGTAATATTACCATTTCGATGTGTAAAAGTTTCAATGGATCCTTGTGACATGTATTAACACAGTTGGCAGGCGTATTTTAGTAAGGCTTGTACATCATGTTGGATTTAGACTGGTACTATTTTAAATGTAAGTTTAACGAATTGATGAAATCATACATGTAGTTAGGTTTAATCTATAATAGTCATTATGCGGTATAAAAATGTTGCTCAAAAAATGACATTGAAATATAAACTTAAGATGTATGTAGCCTATGTCACGTGTTTGTTTTACACCGATAGTCATATAGATAACTTGCTTGTGATGTCACGCAGCTCGTGGGCGTGGCTAATTTGGCTCGGTATACATTAGTGGGCGTGTTGCATTTACTCTATAAACTTGACTATTTGATACAACACGCTTATTTCAAAATAAATTAAGCATGGCTCGAGTTATTTTATTCTCATTTTATAGAAAAATTAAAAACCAAATTTGCATGAATAAATTTTGAAAATTTGACAATTTTGAATTCGGAAAATGTAGAAAGTTTTGCAAATTTTTACTTGGAAAACGTGAAGAAATGGCAAGTTTCTCCGAAAACATCGAAAAAGTTGTCAATTTTGTCCTTGGAAAACGTAGAGAATTTTGAAAATTTGTTCTGAAACTTATTTATCAACGCCCTACAACTTTTTAATTGACGTTTTCTTTGTGGCTATTACAGTTTAAGAGATATGACCTAAAGACCCTAAAAATGGTCTTTGAGACTATGTTTTGGGTCCCATTAAATTAAGTGCACCATGGTTTCTGTATGTCTTAATTGTCTAATTTTTCATTTTTTCTCCTATTCTGGATATTTGGGGGGTGCAACAGACTTTTTAGCCACGCTGCGTATCAGGTATTGTCTTGAAAATTTGCTTACACAAATGCCGAATGTTTTGCAATATTGACTTCCGAAATACGTGGATTTGCAACGTTTCTCTAGGCTGTTTTCGAAGGGCAATCTTAAGAACAACATGAGAAGTATTTCGCGTAAAAAAAACCAAAATAACGAGATATCGTTATAAAAAAATGCATAATGATGACCAATACGAGTTCGGCGATCAATACTATCCATGTATATGCCAAACATGTTTCGCTCAATTTTAATGGCGTTATCAAAATGCGACGTGTAACAGGAAAATGCCGCATGATTCCTAATAACAGGCATGGGCAAATGACCCAGCGCCATGGCGTACATTTGCCATCGATTGAATTAGGATGCTCCAATGAATTGCTGGAGCTCTCTCTCAATTGCACGAATTATTTCATTGCAATGTCTGTCGCCTAAAAATCCACATGCGTGAACAGTTCCAGCATTGCGGGCTTACATAATGAGTAATGAACTCTTATCGTAAAATACGGGTTGGAATGCAATAAAGTTGCCATGCCTGGAATGCCGCCTCGGTGGCAAAATACTTTCGTATTTGATCAAATTTGGTTCTGCGTCCAAAGATGCACCCTGATGGGCGAAACGCTGACACTCGCGTGGTCATCAATGGTTTGCCCTAAACCTTTGAAAGGAGTTATTGTCATAAACTCCTATTGAATGCTATTCGGTAGCTAGGGGGTTGCCACCGAGTGGACGTTCAGTCAACTATAGTAACGATGGCGTCGATGTTGTTAAACTGACAAGATACACATACATGCAGTTTAGAGAAAAATGCGTGCCGACAGCACCGTAGAGCAAGATCTTTTATATCTGGAAACGGCTTGCTTAATTAACTGGAGTAAATTGAAATTTCATTCCATGAAAGGATGGAACTTGATCAATGTTACCCTCTAGGGTAGCAGTAACCAAAGAGGTTCAACCCAGCCCATAACCTAAGATCACGTAAACCAAAGGTATGGGTTAGAGTT
>JAQGBX010006453.1:0-12452 GCA_034698745.1 Megaphyllum sjaelandicum
GCCGACCCAGGAATCGAACCTGAGTCTACCGAATGCAAGACGAGGATGCCAACCTCTAAGCCACCTTGCTCGGTCATAGCTTAATTTCTACTCAAATTCCACTCGATTCCATCTCAGTTTTATCTCACAGCAAAGTCGTTTTGGATTCTATTTGAATCTTAACAAAGGTTTCCTGCTAATTTATTTCACATGGTTTGCACCATGTCATTTAATCTCTCTTTCAGAAATGAAAACATTGGACGACTCTTGCACTGGTAATTAATATTTAATGTAATTTAATTTTTGGTAAAAAGATTTCGTTCCCATTTAGGTCAACTTTAGACAATGATTTTCTTGTGGCAGTACAGACATTCATACTGGAATCTTCAACAAGACTATCTATTGACTTTTATCCACCAGTTGAAGGCTCTTGCTAAAGATCCCACAAAGGATTTCTCAAAACGATCTCGTAATCCAGCGTTAATAAGAAACCAGGTTTCTTCCAATGGGGTATCTTGAGTATACGCTCCAGAATTCCATTGAAAGCAAATTAGATGATGGTATTCAGCATGCATGCGTGGTCTTGCCTAGGTGTGGTTGCCAATTGTTTGTTTACTGTTGATTCTCCAATCAACCTATATGTCTGTGCCCACCATGAGGGGGTCCCCCACGTATGTAAAAACAGGGCTGCAAAAACGTGAAAGTGAAATAGCCAATGATCGCTCAATCATTCAATCTAGCTTCTTCTTCTTTAGTTTGCCCCCATTGCCAGCTGGCATCCTGGGAAATCAAGTTGAACAACGCTTTATAGTGAGCATCGGTGGTGGGAAGTTACCTTGGGCAATTTGCCCACATCTGTCGGAGGGCCATCACTTCCGCTCGCGCGAGCTTTAAGCTTGCAAACTTTTTTTTTATTTTTTGGAAGTTTTTTTTCTCTTTATTCCGCTCGATGGAAGGACGGTGCATTTTTCAAGTTCCAACCCTTCAGCGAAATTACAGCCCATTCATCGATGCCTAAACCATGGTTTTTGCTTTAGCTACCACTGTCTGCCAATTGGTCAAGTTGACATCTTCTCTTAAAACGACGCAGCCATGCTTCAAGGAATTGAACAACAGGATGGTTTTCGTGTTACATCAGATGTAATTTCAGAAACCAGAAATCAAGGTTACTACGAGCCTATTCCAGTTTTGGTACTTAACTAACACACACTTCAGGATTCATACGTTTCCATACATTTGTAATATTTATAATATCTTATGTAATATTTCAAGTAATATTTATTGCACTACTTCAACCACTTTTGTAATAGTACTGCTTGGACAAGTCGTTATAGGAGATGAGTTTCTCTTGAACGAAAATAAATCGCTATAAACCTGGATTAGGGTAAGAATGCTACAGTAAAGTTATATCTGGAAACTTGGAATTTTAGACGTGTCCGAAAAGTCAAGCGCATATTCCTAAGCATTTTACAACCGTGGCTTTTTAAAAAATAAATTTTCAAACTAAAAGTAATTAGACTATATAATTGACAAATTAAAACATTTCATTTCTCGTAATTCACATTTTGAAAAACAACTTTTTGAACATGCCGTATTTCCAGATAAAAACTTTCCTCGTGTATGGTCGGATTAAAGGACGTCACACACGAGGCAATTTTTTGTCATATTTATGGCAATTAAAGGCATCTTCAAAAAGTCATGTTTTTCAGAATTATGAGAAATCAAATGTTCTAATTTTTAAATTTCAATAATATTAATGCATTCTAATTACTTTCAGTTAGGAATTTTCATTTTTAAAAGCCATGGTTAGTAAAATACTCAGAAATATACGCTTAACTTTTCGGACACGCCTAAACTTGCCTCAAATTCGGCAACAAATTGCCACGTGTATGACGGTCTTAAGAAACAACATAGAGGAAATTCTTGTTGCTAATTAATTGTTGCCCCTTGTTTCTGGAACCATCAATTTATGTTGTTACATAAGTTTGTTTCCACAAACATCAACTTATGCCATTTATATAAGTTTGTTTTCAAAAAGATCAACTTATGCCATTTATATAAGTTTGTTTTCAAAAACATCAACTTATGCCATTTATATAAGTTTGTTTTCAAAAAGATTAACTTATGCCATTTATATAAGTTTGTTTTCAAAAAGATCAACTTATGCTATTTATATAAGTTAGTTGTCAAAAACATCAACTTATGCTATTTCCATAAGTTTGTTTCCAGAAACAAGTGGTAGCAATTAACAACAGGAAGTTCTTATAGGTTTCCTCCAGCGTTGAGGTAGCTGAACGTTTACTAAAAAAATTGGGTTATTTGACTGACAATTCGTATCATCACTTAGTTATTTATTCGATTGTCAAGTAAATAAAGTACAAGAATTTGATCAAATATTTGGAAAACTAAGAAAATTTATTTTTGTAGAATTGCTCCTCTTTTCAATGTTTCCATGCACAACAAACCCATTAATTAATTTTGCATTGGTTTCAATGTGGTTGAAAGCTTAGAACCGATAGTCCAACATTTTAAAACAATAGTGCTTAAGTTGGAGATTGCTATGAAGTGCTACTTTTGGGACACTTCCGCTTACTTATTGGTAATTCGAGTAGCGCAATTTGGGTTTACTTCAAGCGTTCTCTAAATTTACTTAAAAGTAATGTGAAGATCTTCTGCTGATGGGGTTCTACTGGAGTTCATTGAATCACTGCGATGCTATCTAAATTCTTTTTTACCTCTTAATTGCTTCGAAATATTAATATAGCACAATTACAAACTTTTTACTCTACAACAAAACCCAATAAAAATGCTTCCTTTTATCCAAACGGAAATGAATGCAATAATGGAATGAATACTCTGTTTGTTTAACCATCGTCTGCAGAGAAGCATCACGATAGCATCGCAACAATGGAATTTTGCCAGAGTGCACCCAGTTCATATGGCAAAGAAAGAATGTACGATAGATAACCTTGCTGTTTCGGCAGATAAGATTTGTTCTGCCAAACAAAGTTTCGATTCCCTTTCTCATTCCCCCGAAATTTGCTTTCAACCTTTTTATGGCAGATACAAAGCGAGTTGTGTGCCCAGGGGCACGCTGTTGCTGCTGAATGCGCAATGTCTCCATATTCCTGTAGCACGAAAGATGCGCAGCCGCCAGGGACCAGTTCTCATGGCAATCCAAGATGGTTCAACTTTGCTTTCTATTGTTGACATTCAACATAATTTCGCGCTGAGTCGGATTTCCCATCCTTTAAAGCGTCATTGGCGTTGCTTAGATAAACAGCATTAGCAATGGCAGCTCTTGTTGAAAGGCAAGAGACTCTCTGTACGCGGAGGCATTGAATTAAGAGGAGAAATGCATTAAATTGGAAATGCGGTGCGCATTGTGCCGAGGATTTTGCTTTTGAAATGTAAAACGTGCTTTCGTTACCTTTTTTTTTTTCAAATGTGATCTTTTACAAATAAGCCAGCCACTCCAAACATAACATTGTTGTCGAGATTGAGTCCCTTCCAAATCGAATTCAAGATGGCCGCCGTCCATCCAGACTCGACGGCTCGCTGCATGCGCCTCTGGAGTGCTTGTTCCTGCAGTCAAGCTCGTTGTTTTTTCGCACTTCCGTCTTTTTTCGCGACGCCTTTCAATGTTTATCTTAGCCGGGCTTAACATATAATTTCGTTGTTAGCCATTATCAAAACCAGCTTTTGCTCACCTTTTGACACGTGCGAGCGTCCTCTGGGGAATATGGAAGATATACGTTGACGAAAGAAGTGTCACATTGAAAGCGAACACGCAGCGACTGACATTATGCCGCAACAAATGTCTCTTTTTGTTGTTTGTTGTTGGAAATCCTCCATTCTTGCGCAACATCACAATAGGCAGAAAGGCCAAAACTGGGATATCCAAATGTGATCAATTCCCTCCAATAACTGGGTTATCGCCAATTGGTGCACGGAGACCAGATGGGATTCATTCAGAACACCGTGTCCATGGCTTACGCACTGACCACAAATACAGTAATGTATTTCCACGATTTAGCCCTCGGCGGCAGTTCTACCGTATCTGCTCTTCAGAAATGTTTTCTGTCATCAATAAATATTTGATCAAGATGAAGCTCTTGATCCGCTGATCAATACGAGGCGCGGCATAATTGATAATACTAACTGTCAAAATGCTCTCGACGGGAACCCGCTTCTAACTGAACTCCACCCTGGAGCCTAGTTGAAAAACGAATGGTTTAAGGTAAAAGAATAACTGATGTAAGATCAGATTTGGAGCTTAGCTCGTTGAGGAATGAGCAACATTTTTCACTTCAACATCATTTCGTTCGAAAAATTCGGATTTTATCCCCAAAAGGGGGACACTGGATTATCCGGGGCTGTATTTATAAACCAAGAGAATCATACAAAATTAGGGGAAATCTTGCAAAAGTTTTACGAATGGCACTTTTGACAATCGTTTTGAATAAATGCAGTGTATATACATGTATGTACGTGCATTAATTGGTTGGAAAACAACAAAAACTTTCAGTAGCTTACGATGATTCGACTCGGGATAAACATATGAGTATATTTTTTTGCAATTACATCAATTAAATTTGCTTTTTTAATAAAAAGAGAAAATTAGAATAACTTTCGCACGATTAATTGGGGCACTCAGACAAAAGCTTTACGAATGGCTCGTTTGTTGTTCTATTTCTTAAAAATCTTTCAGTGAATTATTACATATATCGAAATGTAGTGTGATGATTTTGCATACGTGAACACGTGCTTTTATGAATGCCAAAAGTGAAATCAGTAAGCTTACGTTTGAGTACCCCTACTATTTGTAGGATAACGTTAGCTTACGATTATCCTGAGTCGATTTAAAAGGGATTGAGTTTTCTTTTTCCAATATTTTCGGTTGTATTGTTTAACATTTTAATGTATAGGTTGAAATAATACTCGATTCAATATGACGTAATTTAAAACACGATTTTGTCGTTTCTTTCACTTTGCGGATGTTCCGGATATCCTACAATCCCACAATCTTGAAAGTAGACATTCTCTTAATGTATGCAAAATTTAGCATTTTACAAGGCTATAAAGGTAAAGGGGTGTTAGTCTAGTAGTTAATCTTAAGCCAAGCCTTTAGCAATACAATAAAATTACCATATGAATGTCTCGTTGATTTGCATGAGGTGAACTACTTGTAAGAAATTTTTGGAAATTATGTTTTACGGTGAAAAAGTGAAAAATGTGAGTGCAGTGGAAAGTAGACTAGACCAGGGTGAGTATATGAAGTGCTCTACATGGGGGGCGCTTTGATCTGGAGGAAAATAAAACGAATATGGTTCTGTTCTTAGGTGGAAAAATGTATCCAGTACATGTACGTGTATTTCAAAATGAATTTGACACCAGTGTTGAAGTAAGTTTTTATCCTTTTTATACAGTTGTATGTGTTCCAGTATGAATAAATTCAGTAATCAAGGAACATATGTATCAGTATAGTATTTGAACATTATTTCATTTGTCCACCATCGTCTTTTGATGATGGGATTTGAATAGCTTTTGGAATTATGGGCTGGATGTCCTAAAGACATTTGTGGATATAAATACATGTACATGTACATCTGTACAAGGAATTGGTTTTTTTTAAATATTACCGCGCTTTTTTGGAAGTTTTATGAAAGGCATATAATTTCCTGTTTTCTAATCTCTTCAGCTTGCTCCAAGAAAAATCACAATTTATGATAAACAATTCCTCTACTAAACCTCGATAAAATTAAACCAATGGTCTGGAAAATTGAGGTTTTTTTATAGAATAAATTAAAATGAATAATCACAACTGTGGAGTTTATGATAAAAAATTCCTTACAAAAAAAAACCAATATGTAAAACTGCCCAAAAAAATTCCAAATTTTACTTATAAACTCGGAGGTAGAATACTATATATCACAAATGTCTTAATTTCTAATTACCTTATCGTGGTCTGTCTGTAATACTTCACCGCCACATCGTTGTGTAGTAGCTCTTATTTTGTGAAAGTTTGCTTTCTTGACTATATCCAGTTCCCATTTTTTTTAAATCCTGCTTTTTAGACTATCCAACTTCTATTTTGTGAAAGTCTATACTTCCTTGACTATCCAGCTCCGATAAAATGGGAGCTGAATAGTCAAGGAAGTAGACTTTTAAAAATGGGAGCTAGATAGTCAAGGAAGTAAACTTTCAAAAAATAGGAGCTGAATAGTCAAGGAAGTATAGACTTTCACAAAATAGAACTTGGATAGTCCAGGAAGTAGTCTCCAGCTCCCATTTTTTAAAAGACTACTTCCTGGACTATCCAAGTTCTATTTTGTGAAAGTCTATTCTTCCTTGACTATTCAGCTCCTGTTTTTTGAAAGTTTACTTCCTTGACTATCCAGCTCCCATTTTGTGAAAGTCAACTTTCTTGACTATCTAGCTCCCATTTTTTGAAAGACTTATCCAGAATTACCTAAAATTGCCAAATGTTACATATAAATTCGGAGATGTATCACATGTATTAAGTAATAATTATCTTACCGTGTTCTGTCTGTGATACCGTTCCACCACACCGTTGTGTACTAGCTCCTCTTTTTTGAGTCTACTTCCTTGACTATATCCAGCTCCCATTTTGTGAAAGTCTACTTATATATCTTCTATGAAGTGTCCTGCAAGCCAAAGAAAAGCTTATTTGCATAAACTTAGTTGTTTTGATATTAGAATATGACAGTTTTAAAATTAGGGTTTCTGCCGTACAGCATTGAAATCTTCAATTGAACTTCGCACAACATACGCTATTGTATTTTAAATCCAATACTGATTGTACATGTATATGTTTAGTTTCTTTTTTAACAATGCTATTCGCGTGGAGTACATGCTATCTACAGTATATAAAGCGCATGATCCGCTGATTTGCACAAACTAATTTCTTTTGCGATTGACGCAAGTCAAGGGGAAAATAAAAGGATTTTAAGGAGTTGTTGAACGCGCATGCACCGACTTTCCAGAAAAAAAATTAACATTTTTCTACTCGATTGAAATTAGTGGAAGATTCTGGGTGCTATTCTTACGCTGAGATTTCCACAGCGTGAATCCACTGGTAAATCTAAGGTGGTGTGTTTCATTTGCAAGGTTGTTTTTATTTCACGTGCCAATACAGGCATTATTGGAACGAATTTGCAAGAATGGTTGCATCGGGGTTATTCTTGTTATTTTTTCAGATTCAGTACTGTTTAAAAAGTGAGCTTTTTCGTTTTAGTCTACTGTTTGTAAATCCCTCTGTTTCATCTCTAATGCTTTGTTGCTGGCGAGTTTTAATGCAACAAAATGGCGCCTAAAAGAGACCATTTGCCGTTTTTGGACAATCGATAGTTTGGTGTTGACCCACAACAATGAATGATTTTTTCCAACAAAAAATGCCATTAAAATACATTTACAGCAATGTATTCATAGCTTTAAATTAGATTTGGAGTTGTTTAAAAATGTGCATTTAGTGAAACATTCGACGCACATTTAATTATAATTGCATCGCTAATATATTAAAAAACATAATGTATACATGTATATTGCATAAAAACATACATATATACAATACTAGCTGGAAGGCCCGGCCTTGCCCAGGCTGTTCATCGTTTCTGTGCTAGGCCTACCAGGCAAATCTGAAAGATTGTATGACAAACATTGTTAAAATTCTAAGCATGTTAATTTCTGTTAACCTAGTCACGATGCATTAGCAAAGGCTAGCTTTACGCGATTTTTTTTATAATTTTCAATGATTACGTAGTACCAGAGTAAAAGGTTGTTCTTTTAGATAAGCCTGGCAGGCCTAGCACAGAAACGATGAACAGCCTGTGCAAGGCCGGACTGGGCTGTAACGTCAGGCAGATAACTGCATTTCATACCCATTATTATGAAGGTATAAATTTGCATTAACCTGCCTTCATAGACCCAATTTTTCATATCGACAATTATTTTTTAAATCCCGTGCCAACATCGATTGACTTTCACATAGTCCGTAGATCGTCTTTTTTTTAAGAATTTAATGAGAATTTTGGTTTTCTTGTTTTGCATTTTCGGGCCATTTCGTCGACTTGGAGCTCACATCATACTTTTTTTTCCATGAAAAAAACGGCGCTGCCCATTAAGCCGAACACGAGGCGAATTATAATTGCCACTCATTTCCTCTGAGGAATTAACGTGATATGAATGCGTTTAGGCGCATATTACACGTACCAATTACGTTAATGAGAGTGGCGGTCGTCATTTGAAGAATCCAAGACACCCAAATGGAATTAAATGCGTTTGTCGCGCCTAATTGCCTACAATATACGCCTTGCAGAAAATTTAATTATTGTTTGGCAGGTTATCGCAGTAGAATAACTCATCCGGATTTGCATTGGCAGACGACTGCAAAGTACAATTGGTTTTTTAAAATTGGGATCAGGAATTTCAGGACATGCATGGATTTCAGGTTAACTGGAAATTAATTGTAGTTATGAAACAAATAAGTTGAGAACAACCTCTGTTTCAGTCATATGCTAACTGTTTATGGAATATACTGTGTATGGTCATGTACTCGTGACTGTAGACTAGTGTAGTGAAGTTCATCAAAGATTATGCACATGATAAGGGCATAATCTGGAAATGATGCATCTTGGCTTATCATGTTTGCTCTTGCTTTCATGCAGATATATCCCATTTTTCAACAGAAACCCATCGAATTATTCCCCAGACCTAGTTCACTCCCTTTTTCATAGTTACTCTCCTTGAGGTGTTTTTGATATGCCTGTAAATAACTTTTTTATATTTATTCAGATGAAATGTTCAAATATTTTGGCATGTAGAAAACCGTATTTACCGTTTTGCAAATTGTTTCTTGTTGTATTTGACTTGATCGAATAAGAAAATATTCTCGGATTGGATTCTATGACAGTATATGGATTTCTTTTCACGTGTTTTTGATATGCTAAAAAAATGTATTACAGTCGAACTTATCCGGTTTTTTAACTTATCGGGTTTTTGCGGGATGCGCTCAACTTAGTTCAGTTTCTGTCCAGATTAGTTAAATACAGTGTAGCTTAATCTCTTAGAAGAGCATATATGTACATTCAGCAGTAAGATGACTAAGATCAAGCAATTATTGGAGGAGAAACAGTAAAATGTACATGTTGATCAGCAGGAACATCAGTTTCAATTTCAGGGTGTCAAGAATTTCGATCTTTTTTTCTGTGCTCTGAGATGTAAGAATTCTTTTTGGTTCTGTCATAATACGTAAAACAGATGTACTGTTAATCTCCCTTTCACACAAGTTGGATACTGTAACTCAGTCACTGAACAATTTTGTAGACCAAAAATATTAAACACTATTAGCTCGATCGACAACCTAAGAATCCACAAAAGTGTACATTTTTCTTAAGATTATGCTAGAATATTTACAATTTTCAACAGTATTTATTCACATAATACTAAACTTAATATAGTACTGTACAGTACCGCCGTTTAATAGTGCTGAATGAAAGGCCCGAATTTCTTCAATTCATGTACATGTACACTGAACTGCGCTCACTGTTTACAATTTTTATATACATGTACTGAAAAACGGGAATTTTCCCTATCCTGCTGTAAATAAATGGGCCGTACTGACTAGTGCTACAGATCATTAAACATGTAGAATGCGAGGCATGATTACCACTTATCCGGTCTTAAATACACACAAAAGCTATACATGGTGCTTGCAAATAATTGCCACATAGCCGTTTTTTTTATTTAGGAGGTTTTCACTTATTGGGTTTTACACAACATAGAAAACGTATTCAAAAAGTTCGGTGCTTTAAAATGTTTTGCATTTATCAAGTTTCTTTACTTAGCAGGTTTCTACTTATCCGGGTTCCATTGTATTTTGAAGAAAACACGGGTAGGGTAAAACGTTTTGAGGCGTACCTAGAGTGTAGTTACAAAAAATGCTGTGCCACCTAGTGGCAAATTTGGTAGTGCCTTAAACTACATGTATACTACTGTTAAAACAACTACACCCTTCTTCATCTACAGAAGGTTATGCAATTTTTGCGAAAATGTTTAATTCACTGACTATAAAACCATAATTCGCCACAAAGAACGGTCTTTTGGTAGACCACCGTTTAGACAATGCTTGAAATATGGATCGGTTTTGGAAGTGCATTAAACTAGAATCTGTTAAAACTTCTTTATCTACAGAAGGTAATGTTATTTTTTCCAAAAAAATGTAATTCACTGACTATAAAACCATAATCCGCCATTATTCCCAACGGATTTTTGGTAGACCACCGTTTAGACAATGCTTGAAATATGGATCGGTTTTGAATATGATCGGTTTTGGAAGTGCCTTAAACTACTTCTGTTAAAACTGCCCCTTTTTCATCTACAGAAGTTAATGTTATTTTTGCGAAAATGTATACTGCTCTGCCTATAAAACCATCTTCACCATAATTCCCACAGAGAACGGACTTCTGGTAGACCATCGTTTAGACAATGCTCGTAATATGGATCGGTTTTGAACTGAAATTTCGCGACATTATAGGCTGCTCGAGTTTCTCCATGTTCCCAATTACCGTGGCCTAATTTGAATAATTGTTTCAGCAAAAGCCTAACGTGTCTCATGGCGGACATTTGCGAGATTCGTGGCGCTGCTCTAGGTTTCATCCAACAATAACCGAGGCCTGGGCGTAGCTCCTTACCTGAATTGTCCCGACTTACCGAAGCGCCAGAGGTTTCATTTGCATAATGTAATTAAACTCGGCTTGGCCTGCTATTTTGCTGCCGCAGTATCGTTTCGCAGTTTTTGTTTTAGCGCCAGTTTGAGTTTGCTGCCTCATTGGCGACAATGTTCGAGTTGAGCGTTGCTGGAGCACCATGGCAAACAGCAAGTGTGTGGCATTATAAAAGTGGAATCCGAGTGGCATCGCACTTCCGCTAATAAAGTGGCACCCGAGTGCAATCGATAAAAACAAGAATATCAGTAAAGGGAAATTTGTAAAGCAATTAAATGCGGCTTATTCCGAGCACATCAGATGACCACGGTTTTCAAAATTCCTTTGAAATGCAATTTTTGACACGTTGCTACTTATGCCAAAATGGGAGGATGGCGTGGCACCGCTGGAACATCCTGCAAGACTTAGAGCGCTAAAAGGATCTACCACTGATACATTTTCCATGGAAATTTGTCGAAGGTAGTTTTGGTCATAAAATTAAATATAAACAGGCTGTAACAAAGTATTGTGAGATTGGCCAGGGTCGTGGGGACAAAATCACGACATTCCAAAGAAAGATGACATTCCAAGGACGGTTAACATTCTGGGTTGGAATGTTTTGGGTTGTTGCTAAGGTTGGCAAGAACCCTATATAAGCAAAACAGAGAGGAGCAAGGATGCTCTCTCCTGAAGATTCAAAGCGTACACTCCTAAAGGGACCTTAGTCGTGTTGGACGTGTGCTCTCTCGCCCTGGCCACTGCTCGGGCTCCTACTTCGGAACTTCGCTTGTGTACATGTATTATGTTCAAGGCGGCCAGTTAAGCCGCCTCTTGTTATCCTGACGGATTCGTGTCGCCTTGCGTTTAAGTTGTAAAGCTAATGAGCTTTACATGTACATGTACACAAGCGAAGTTCTGAAGGAGGAGCCCGAGCAGTGGCCAGGGCGAGAGAGCACACGTCCACATGACTAAGGTCCCTTTAGGAGCGTACGCTTTGAATCTTCAGGAGAGAGCATCCTTGTTCCTTATATAGGGCGCTATTGTTTTTTGCCCCTTTTTGATGTTATTTTTAATAAACCCATTTATTTTCTATTGTAACCTAGAGTCGAGCTCGCTATTTCTTTAGGTCCGGGCGACCTTTCCGTAGTTAAGGTCACCCAGGACCTCACAGAGTTTCGAGTTTTCGAGAGTTTCTGCTACAGCCAAGTTTTTCCTCTCTCTTTTTGCCTCTTTCTCTTTTTCAGCGCTGAAAATTTTCTCATATTATTATGATTATCGTGTGTGCTTTTTTTTCTTTCTTCTTATTCTACATGTACCGTAAAACTCAATTTTATCAGAAATTCTCATTTCCTTCCTTATATCATCGATCTGATTCAGTTTTGTTAATAATAACCTAGGGTTAACCTACTGTATAGCTCTAGGTTAACCCACCGTTATAATGCATATATAAGCACGGGTTAGGGAATAACAATTGAGAGTAAGGTTAACCCACCCATTAGACATCGGGTTACTTGGAAAAACAACATGGTGGACACTACAGATGAATCTGATAAAGCTAGGGAATAGTGCATGCTATACCACCTAGTCACACAGGTAGGGGAAAACAGGATGCGCAATCTGGCAACATTGGTCAAAGTTAGTTCCTTTTCTGTCCTCCATTTTGGTTTCAGCTGGTTAAGGGGGTCTATTCACCGATTTTTGTGGGCGGAGCCTATGAAATCCTATGGGCGAAATTTTGAAACTTTGATT
>JAQGBX010006454.1:0-12449 GCA_034698745.1 Megaphyllum sjaelandicum
TTACGGGTCAAGATGGGCGTGGCTTTATCTTAGTTATCACCACACACACACATCGGCGCTGCGGCGATTTTGGAACCCTAAACTTCTTTGGAGTGCACCTACTTATATTTCGTACCCTGCGAAAATTTTTTTAACTATGGCAGCACTGCTCGCGGTCTCGCTCTCTCTCTCTCTCTCATTGGTTGTTTTATTTTCTTTGGGCGTTTTCCAAAATCGTTTGGCCAATAATGAGTCGAGTTGAACCACAGTATACGAAAGGTTGAACACATGATTTTTTTTTATTTGTATATTTTCAGCATGCTTGAAAGATGTGATCTTTTCTATGTGATTGTAGATGATTATGTGAAAAAGGTAATTATTTCTTTAGATATTTATAACATAAATTCATATATGTATGTAGTGATATTGACGTATAGGATATTAAGGTGAGTAGAGATTATTAAATAAGGCTATTGACCTTATGGATGTATTTTTTTCGTTCTGGTACATGTTCTAGATCTCCACCCTACAGTACAGAAGCTAGTTCATTATACTAGTGTCCACAGTAATTCCCTGTAGATTATAGCATATTAATAATGAATGCTTTAATGGAAGCGTAACATTTTTTTTATAAACTGTCCGCCTTCTGTATACGCTATAGTCAATGCATTTTCTGTGTATTTTTAGGGAGGGGCACTTACTGGAACAAGAGGTAAATGTCGATCATACCATGGTTGGATTCACAAATAGCATTCACAGGCGAACCCAACAATAAACATGCTTGCCATGGGTTATCCAGACGGTAAAATAACGTAACATCGCAAGTTTACGCATCCATTCCAATCCTACTTTACATTAATTTGTGGATTGTGCTTGGAATAAACTATAAAATGTCGGGCAGCGTTGAGGAACAAGAGCCACCAGCTTCTAAGCTGACCTTGCAACGATACCATTTTAAATCGCAGAGCGTTTTTTCTGCAAGCAATGATCCGGTAGCTGTGTGCGTGGCCGGTGAGAAGCTTCTTGTGGCCACGGTGGGTCACAATATCGAAGTGAGAAATCTGGATGCACACGGTCGACTCAGCCACACATTTTGCACTGTGGATTTGGTGAAGCAAATGCTGCATAGTGAAACAGGTAAGGAACTTGGTTTGTGGGGAATGATGAATGGATGGAAATAGTGTGAACCTGTTTTTAGCACATTTGGAGGATGGTTGTAATGTCAGAAAGTCTAATAATTATTTTTTTTTGTTTCCAAATAGTTGTTTTTATAAACTTCTCTAGCTCATCAAATATTTTCCTTAAAATAAAGATGTATTTTAAGTTTATTTTTATGTTCGTATTTTTTCAATTATTTTGTTATGCTAATTTTCTACCTGGATGATGACAGCCACTATTTTATAGTTTTTCACATTTCATGGTTAGCTAAGTGAGGGATTCCAGAAGGGTTTATCATCGCCCCCTCCTTTTCCCCCTTTTCTTTTACAAAGAAACTGATAAAGAGAAATGACACGATATTCTGATGCATATCATACATGTAGGCCTATTTGTAGTACCGGTAAAAGCTTTATTCAATATTTCAAAAATGCCCCAAAGGCCACAGATTTTTTCTCAATATCATTTATTCTGAAACATGTATTTTTCAGGGCTTTAATAATCAAAGGACAAATTATATTTAATAGATTTATTATTTTTAATATTATTTTCCGTTTTAACGTGGCTGAGGAAAGAACCTAAACAAGGAGGAGGGTGGCATGGAAAAGGAATACTGTCATGGCCGATTTAATATATGGATTACCAATTAACAAATTAGCTGTGCATACCAACAATGTTCCCTGGTGATGGTGAACAAGTATTAACATCCTCACATTTTATGTATTTTTATTCAAATTTGTTGTTGGAGTTATTATATACAGTATTAAAAATGATTATTATTTTTATATTAAAACCACGTCGTTTGGTGTGAATATTAAAAAAAATCCGCATGTGTCTTTCATTGTGCTTATTCAAGAGAAATTTTTCTGATGACTTTATAATTTAAAAAAAAAAACACTTTTAATTTGCTGCTTATAGAGTTGGGATGTGCAGTGTGAATGTTTTGCAAATGTATTGACCTAGACCACTTTTTTATATTCATTCGTAAATTTGACATAACATTTTTAACCCTAAAAGCTGTCTTATGTTATAGTATTTATGTATAGATATTGACATATTTTAATTTCAGGTCAATATGTTGCCGCGTTGGAAGTGAAGGCATCTCGCCAAACTTTGATGACTCATGTACGACTTTATTTCAACTGGCAAATAAATACCAATAGTCTTCCAATGCGCGCTAGAATTGCTGGGAGAGTAACCCCAAGTAGTCAATCTGGTCTGTGTCAATTGGAAATGGTGGAGCTGCCTTTGCAGAAACGAGCTTGTTTTATCAGTTGTTGCAAGTCAACCGGCAATCTTGCAGTTAGTTGCTGCGTTTCAGTGAGCATTTTTTACTTTTGCATCAAAATTCATGACATTTCTAAATTGCAATTCCACGATATGGAACATTTGATGGAGGTTTACTACACTTTTCCTATTAAAGAAGTGGCACTTTGTGAAGATTTTTTGGCTTGTATGTCTGCAAGTGAGATTCATGTAGTTCGTCTTGATTTCCGTTCTTCCTCCAATCCTCAATTTAACACTAAAAACATTGCCCGAAGTGTGAGTAGTCAAGCTTTCACACATCCCAAATCAAAGGCTGATTCTTGCCGAAGAGCAAGTGTTCCAACAAATAATACATCTGAAATCACGAGAGATCCCTATTTCATTTCATGGAACTGTTCTGCAGCTACTAAGCAAAATCGGGCCCTGAATTCATGCGAGAATGAATATTTGCAAGATCTGAAGTCTAAATTAAATCCTGATTCATGGCCTTTAACCATTCACCTCCCCTCACTTCAACAACAAACTGTGTACATAGACCAGTCGAATCATCCTAGAGAAATTACAGGTCCTATGGATTTTTTTCCGGGCCATCCAGTCAAAGTGGAATACACTGGGGTCCTAAATTCCAGTTGTGATAATGTTGTACAATTTGAAACAATATCTTTATTGTACAAACGTTTCCCAGTGCCTCTTCCATGTACAAACCAACAGTTCTGCCTTCATTCGTTGCAGTTTTCTCCATTTTATATCTCAGGTAAGATAACGCACACATGCGGTTTTGTTTTTCAAACAATTCTGAAAATTCTTCATTTAGTTTACCTGTGGTTGTTGTCACTTGGCTGATATGTTTATCATTGCTGTGCATGTCATTTTCTTATGTTTGTTTATTTTTTAAATCTTAAATTGTACCAAAAATATGATACCAAAACACTTAATTTTCACTCTCAATTTTGCCTGCCTTATAGATGAGGTTTTTTTTTAAATAAAATTATACCATACTGCCATAGTGTATGACATTATTAATATAGTTATAGTTTTGTCTTTTTTTAATTAGATAACATCCAACAAAATGATCTTGAAAACAGTTTTAAAGAGCGGTTTCAAGGTGCCATTCTCCAAACTAGTTTTTCAGATACTGGAAATCCACTTCATTCGCATTGTCGACATCATTTGAAGCATTTGGAAGTGTTTTTTAGTGGACCAAACGAAGGATATTTATTCAATTTACTAAATGAAGTGCACTCTGTAGCTTCTTACCCTTTCACTTGCAATATTCAACATGTGGCATTGGAAAGCAACGTATTGCACGCCATATCTTCTAATGGAGTAGAGACGTATTCCATTGGTCATTGGCAGCGCTTATTGCAACATTTTGAGAATAATTCGGATATTGAGAAACTGGTAAAATTATGTTTAATATTTTGGTAGATTAAAATTTGTTTCAGTTTGTCATTACTGGATTATTGACAAAGATCTTATGTGATCATTTTGTGTATTTGTGGCTTGACTGCACACTTTATTTAGTTGTGATTATTTTTTAAACTAAACTATTCCTAATGTTTAAGTATAGTTGCCAACATTCAAACATCTACACTGCATTTCATGATATTTTTTATGATTTACTTATTTTTAGATTTGGCATTCATCAAAGGACCAAGTCGTTCTTTTAGGAATGCACTCATTTCTTAACGTTAATATGGCAAGTTTTGAGGATGGCAATTTAATTTTGTTGGCAAATGCCAATGATGGTTCTTTGAGGTGTAATGAGTAAGTTAACACCTTTTATTATTCTTTTGCCCATGTAACGAGAATAGTGGCCATTTAAATTTACGAGGGAACTTCATTTTCAGTTCAGCTAATGGGTTCTCCACCACTACTGTATATGCCTTACAATGTCCTCCAGCAGAAGACCTTTACCACGACTTAGTAAGTATATTGAGTAAGGAAAATAATATTTGTAATTAGGCTTTTTAAGTGTCATTTACGTATCTAAATTGATAGTTGGATAAAAATGTACCCTCCATGGACAGTATTGAAAATAACGTGACAGGTTCGCACAACAGTTCCAATTCATATCTACTACACGAAGCACAGGCTGTTATGGCGGTTGAGGTGTTGCTGAATCGTCCTCCACTAACTTCCCATGCTTTCCAGCTGTTTCAAGAGGCCTGCTTGCAACTTGGGAACAAATATTTAATGTGAGTTTGATTATTAGTTGACTTTTTGCATGAATGGCAATTTTTTTAAACTTTTTTAATTTTTTAAACTTTAGGTCTCAACATGAAAGGGTAACTACTGCACTGGCCTTCTACAAAATGTCAAAACTTTCTCTCGAATGCATTTTACAAAAACTACTTTTTTGTGAACCAAAGGTATTGTTCTGAAAAATTAACTTTCACAAAACTGATGTACCTTATATTTTCTCTTTGTATATGATATTAAATTAATAAACTAATTGCAGATAGCAGTAGATCCAAAACGAATGTGCAGTTTACTCTCATTATTATTCGTCCAAAATGGCCTACACACTGTTGAAATTTTATCCGAGGTATGATTAATATCGTATGTATTGTGGCCCATTCTACGATACTTTACACTGCTAGTTATATTATAATAAAAATTTAAATATTACTTTTACAGACTGCAGCCAATGCTGTTTTGCAAATGTTTTTAAATGACGATTGTGAGAAGCTGTCACTATTATTCTTAGGTGGACGTTTTAGTGGTTATGACTCAGGTGCGTGTTAGAATAACTATCATTTAATGCTCAATGAAACAAATTTAAACAATTTGATTCATTGCTTAAACTCAGTTTTTTAAAACAATCTTAATGTATTCCTTGTTTTTGTTTTAGTTTTGGCCTTAGAACATATTCGGAGAAAGATTAACTCAAACCTACGGTAAAGGATTTCGTTTGAAATTCTTATTTCAACTTTATAGTTAAATTTTGGTCGACTGATTTTTTGTCTTTCAAAACGAGCAGTGCTGAGGATGCTATCGCTGCCTGCGTACTATGCGCACAAAGTTCCTGTATTGATCAGATATCATCCTATCTTTCTTTATTGACAAATGTTAGTTGTCGGTTTTTATATTATATAAGATAACCATATGTGCAAGAGGTAAAATACATGAATATAATTCAATATAACATTATTTGTTAATTCTCAGGAATCTCTACTCGACATAACCATCATATATCCAAATATTTGGTTAGAAAGGAGTGGAAATGGAATCCGATTTTCTTCTTTTTTTCAGGTTGATGTTTTTTCTTATTTTTATCAAAACCTGTTTTTCCTTAATTTTATGCCATTTGATTACATTTTTACAGATTTTACAGCAGTTGAAGCCAAATATTTTTATAAAAATTCTGCATCAGTTAATGATTAATGGACATCTTCCATTTGATGTTGTTACTTTGCTCTGCCAGGTAAATCAAATTAAAAAAGTTCAACAAAGACTGAATGTACATAAATTTCATTTTATGTATATTTTTTAGGGTGATTGGGAGGAATTTGGATTGCTACCACGCACAGATGCTCTTCTATTACTTTTTCTTGAAGAGTTATTAATGAGTAGGCCAGTTCATACATTCCATGCATAAATTAAATTCCACAAATACAAATATTTTATTTTTCACAGACAAGTTTGCTAAAGCATGGCATTGTTTTGATGTTGTGATGACATTAGCAACACTTTACCTTAAATGCCTGGCAAATGTTGATCCAAGATGTACCTTACCAGTACAGGTAATGAAACATTTATATACATGTAGCAATGGCCACTTAATGATCTGTATTATTAATGAAAGGCTTGATTGGTTAAAAAAAATGCGAAATTTGTGATTCTTGGGAATTTTGTTACCTATAAAAACAATTATGAAAATTATTTAATTAAAATTAAAAATTTAACTAAAATTATCTTCAAAAATTTCCCATAGAGGTTGTACCACCAGAACACTTTCTTGCATAATGAATTTATAATTTGTTAAAGACGATTTTTTAATATTTCCAAGAAAAAGCCCTTATCGCATTCGACATTAAGCGATCAATGCCACTAGTTTTCTCTCGTGCTAAAAAATTTTGTGTGAAATGTGTAATTTTATTAATGTAGTTAAAACCTTGGTGTCTCTTTGGACTTCGTCGATCATGGCTGAATGACCTACCCCCATTTTTAGGTAAAATTAACTGTAATTTGGAAAAACTCTTATTTTGCAAAGTTAACAGACTGGCATATTTCTTTCAAATTATAGGACAATCCTTTAATAACCCATGTAGAGCATTGGAATGGAGTACAGATTCCATTGGTTATGAGATGGATAATGGGGAAGCAGTCGTAAAAGAATTGTGTGCTTGCTTGGTGTGCAATGATTCTCTGCTGAGATTACAAGTAAGATTTTTAGCTAGTTAACTAAGAATATGGTGAGGGGATCATTCCCCGGCCGACGTTGGTGGAAATTTTCAATATATGCAGAATTCCCTAAAAGGTGAAACCGAGGTTTCGTGTAGGTCCCCATAGGCAAAATTCCTGGCAGGGTATGGGAAAGCAATTGTAGACTACCCCCAAAAACTAGCCAGAAAATGAAGTTTCCAAAGGATCAGACATGACTTTTGAAATCATATTTTATGTTTACTAAGAATGATTATTCATGGTTTTAGTGAAATTGTCATTCTACATTTCAGTAATAATGGATGTACGTGTTTATGGCTGTATTATATTTTGTTTAACATTAAACTAATTATTATATTTAATGTTTCTGAAAAGTTTTAAATTAATCTATTTTTCTATAATTTTCATTTCCAGTCATTGCTTTGTTCAGATTTGGTGAATATAGAAGTAAAGTCTAGAGTGGCTGTAGCTATCCATATGGCACCCACTTTGAGAGGTGCTTTAAGCCTTCAAATATTGTGTTCATTATCTTCCATGGATGCATCACACATATTAACCTCACACTTCCCTTCCGTGCTTTTGGATTATTGCCATGACATGTTTGGAAGTGAAGTAAGCCTAGTAAGTTTGTCTTGAATGTCTCAAACAGCTCAAAATAAATGATAGAAAAAATTGGATTGGTTGAAAAATTATTCTAAAAATTATCTGTGACAAAATCAAAAATAATTCTTTTTCAAATTATCCATCCACTGTTCTTCTAATTATTACTTAAACTTGTTTTTTTTTTTCAGTGGCAGATGCTTCTGAATACTTTATTAAGCAAGCGTGATGCTGATGCCAACACCATTTACCAACAATCACTGAATGCTGCAATTAACGGTAAATACAAAAAAATGCGAATTTTTAAGGAAATTTTATGTTATTTATTAGTTTAATTTTGCAGGGATTGTAGCCTATTTGGCAGAAATTGTCACACCTTCAGAACTAGTCACAATGCTTCCCAAGCAACAAGATGCAAAATTTTTGTTACATGTTCAACGTTGCATTGCTAAGCACCAAGCAAAAAGTCTTCGTGATATTATCGTTGCCAAAGGATTTGAATTGAAGTCTCTAGTGTGAGTTTTTTATTGCTTGTGATCATAGTTGAACATTCTAAGACTTAAAATACTTTCATGAGATTTATGAAGTTGTAGTTTTAAAATATTAATAGTGTTATAAAAACGTGCTTATGTTTAAATACTTTAGAATAACATTTTTAAAAAAATTTAGTGATTCTGTGTATGAAATTTACTGTCTTCCCAAGTTTTAAAGACCTGTGGAAATCTTGTTAATAATAGTAGCCATAAAGAAATATTTCTAAGGGAGTGTTTTAGTGTATTTTATTAACAATTTTAATAAGATCTATGGTAGCACAATCTTGAGTATCTTTCTCTTGATTATTCTTGTTTTATCTATCTAAGACCATTAAAGCACTGTAGGAATTTCTCAGCATCACTTTTTCTTTGGGCGGATGGTATCGGCTGTAATGTCATAATCTTTATCTGCAATATTCACCATTAGAGCACCAGCACTCAAATAAACCTTGTTTTGTGAGTTTGCAATCTAAAAAGAAATAAACAAACGAATTAACACTATTTATGTTGATGCTAAAATTAATATTGTAAAATGAAAAACTCTTAAATTGATTAAAACAATCGTATAATAATTTTTCAAACACATCATGACATTGTACATCATTGCAAATTTTTTTGCCTGTACTTAGTTGATAGAAATACAAAAACCAATAATGCTTCAAAAGGTTGTGACATGAAAAGTTGAAAAAAAAAAAATTGCATCATTTAGATAATACAATAAAACTTACTGTTCTAGCAATATTTTGAGCAGCACGTATCTTCCTCAATTTAAGATAACCTGGGTTCGAAGTTATAGCTTCTCCTAGGTACACTACTGTTAAGGAATTTACATGTAGTATACATATATACAAATACAGATCTACATATTATTATCCATTCAGTTGTGACCAGCCCTTAGAGACCTCATATGCCAACAGCAGCAGCAATAGTAAAATACTTTCACTGTATGTGATATAGTTAACAAAATGCCATCAGATTACTAAAGTAACATCATGGCCCTGTAATTTGCATTTCTTAAACCATACTAACCCCTATGTCCCTCCCACCCACCTTGTAACACAGATGAATGCCAAGAACTGCCAAACTTATTGCATATTGGTCATATTTCAATCTGTGTATTATTGTTACGTCTGCCCTTACAGCATTGGTCAGGTCTCCAGCATCAATGCCAAGATTACAGACACATACCCAGGATCAAGAAATGCTTACAGAGATCAAGTTGCTTTTTCTCATCATTTGGCATTTAACAAATCATTTATACCATCATCACTTAATTCAAAGGATATAAGTTGGGCAGCTTCAGCCTCTCCTTCTGCCTGCACGATCTTTTGCTGTCGTTCCTGCTTGGCTTTTTCTACCAGGAAGGCAGCTCGCTGAGCTTCCTGTTGAGCTACCTGTTTTGCTTCAACAGCAGCGGTGTATTCCTTTCCAAAGCTTAGCTCAGTGATGGAAACGTCATCAAGGATCAAGTTGAAATCTTTAGCACGCTCAGTAAGTGCTTTTCTTATCATTAGGGAGACTTGTTGACGTTGGGTGATTAGTTGAGAGGCATTGAATTTGGCAACTACGCTTTTTAATACCTTGAGTAGAGAAAGATGGATTGATTTTTAGCTATTAATTGGCTTAAATCGTATGCTTACACTAAATAAAAAAATATTCAAACCTCGTTACAGATTGACGGGAGGACTCTTTCATCATAATCTGTCCCCAAATGTCGATAAATGTGTGGCAGGGAAGTAGCATCAGGACGTGACAGTACTCTCAAGGAGATATTCACCATTTGTAAATCTACGAAGAACGATTTTTTAACGTTTAGCTAATTCCTATAGGCTACATTATGCATGAGCTTTATTGCATTTATTACACACCTTTACTGCCAGTCGGAGAGGCGATTTTTCTTGGTCTTGAACGTATATCATAAATGATCGGATATTGAAACCATGGGATTCTTCAGAATCACAAGAAAACGGGTGTGAGTAGGCAATTTTTTGAACTAGCTAACATTTAGATAGGTTAACGTAATCACTACTACCGAAAATGCAATCCCTCTGGATAAATGTTGTTTTGAATCCCACCTATCCTGCTGAAGATAATAGCTCTGTGGCCACCGTCCACTACAATGAACAAAGAAAATGTTATAGACAGTTACATGCATTATATACACACGTGTTTGTGTTTTACACAATAGTTAAGCCTAACGCGTACCTGTGTATACAGATTGACTTAACCCGTAGGTTAAACTACCTGCTAAGGCAAGTAACTTTAATCCTGTTGATAGGCCCTTTGGCCCTCCCTTTCCCAGCCGTCCGGCTAAATCATTAAACTTACTCTGAGCCATTATTAATCAAATTTAGATGATCAGCAGACCTGATCACACGCAATCTGATGAAACAAAATTGTACTTGGTATGGGAGGTTAACTCTGGCTTTATATTGCCGGCAAAGGGGCACGTGACTCGAACTTACATGTCTACCAATTTTTGTTTATAAAACTGTTAACATATAATACAGTATACCAATAACTTAGAGTATGTTTTCATAAATGTATTTCAAAACTATTTTAGCTAAATTATTCGAATTTTATTATGATTCCAAAATTTTAAAACCAGATTGCAGTTTCCCATAATGCAACATGTTATTGCAAAGATTATTATTAAAAAGGTCATTCGCCTTCCTGACAAATTCTGAGACTTAAATGGTTGCAGTCTTCGCTTGTGCTGTTAATTACTAAAATTATTACTGCGTTTTTATTTGCATTTGAAAAAATTACCACATTAGTAGATTATGTGGTGTCCGCTCTATGCTTCCGTACGGAATATACTGTGCCGAAAACGCCACCTTGCGACGAATCGCCGAATTTTAGTAATTCAAAATGGCCGCAAAATGGCTCGTAGATTCCATGTGTAAAGTTGTCAAATAAATTGGGATAAACAACATATATGGTGAGTTCACGTTATATTTTAAGATTATTTTAACTGTTAACGTAATAATATTAAGCAATAGTAAATTTCGCATTAAAGAAGATGTAGCAGTAGAAAACGTACGACATAAGTATGACCACTTGACCTGCATTGATATGAAGGGGTCATAGTACCAGCACAGATACTGTCTGGTGGTCATGCATATGAAAAGCGATTTTCAGTATAATAATGCAGTGTATATTTCTTAGAAGAATTTACTTTTCGCCATTAGGTTGATTTTATTGTAACTTTGTCTGGGTATACCTGGCCTGAACAATAAGCTGGTTAATTATATGTTCAATATATATATTACGTACGTTTGACATTAAGTTTTGATCCATCATTGATGATATGTACGAAGTATCCGCCTTTTTTTTCTGCCATTATGGGTGAGCCACTTTTGACACCATATCTTTCGTATTTTATATTTGATTGTTCCCTTATAAATTATGGATGTAAGTTTATGACGTCCTGGGTTTGAGACTTATACTTTGGGTTGACAATCATCCATTCACGAACGTCGATCAGCTTAAATCACGGTATATGTGACTATGCGAGGTTAGCTGAGGCGCGGCATACCTCTCCAATTTGCATTTTTGAAGACTCAGCTCGCTATCCTTTTTGGCAACTTAAGTTTTCCAAAGTTAATTGATTCCAGGCGAATATGCTGGGATCGTTCTTCGAAAAATGTGGTTCAAACGTGTTCTTTTCCTTTATCGTGTAATTGCCTCCATGTACTCTTTTTTTATTTCTGTATTGAGTTTTTTATAAGTTAAAGAAAATTCTAAATGTTGATCTTTGCTGAGAATTACAAGCTCAAATAAAAGCATTGTACAAAATCTTAAATCAATGCTTGTTATAAAATTGCCACATGGTAGGAAATTTTTCCATTCACGCACTCACACCCCCCTGCTTCAGAAGGGGCACTATTAAACATTTTTTTATCAGGAAGTAAAATTTTAAAATCGCTTTCACTGACTAGTCTATAGGTAAGATAAAGTTGCACTGCTGTCATTTAGCCAAATATTTGGTAAACTAAGATATGTCGTTTTTATTGAATTTAGAGCTCATTTCGATTGACGATCTGAAGCCAGAAATTGGCAATTGTTGAGAATACATGTGTTGTACATGTATTCGTTTTTAACATAAGTAATTAGCATTTATCAAGCGATGAATCGTCATTTGCTAAAATTCCATTGATGAACACAATCCAAGAATTATTAATACAAAAATTATTTGACTAATCATTTCATTTCCGTAAAGTTTTTCACTGGCTAAATTTAAATAGACTTTTTAAACTAATAGGATAACCAATAAACAATGGATACATCTACAAGTCATGAAAATAGTTTTGAAATTGTAATTATCCGAATCAATTGGGACCGGATCCCATTCGGATAATTGGATTTTTTCCGAAAAAGGGTAGGCTCCTATACATATATTATGTATTTTAAGGAAAAAAAACTTATTTTCGGTACTGTTTGCATTTTTAATGAAAAGGCAACACTTTTACATGTTAAATAGCGTATGTACTTACAAGTGTTGTACATTAGTACATGTGCATTGTAAAT